>JAWQRO010000500.1:0-37627 GCA_033557835.1 Helochares maculicollis | reverse complement strand
ATACATACATACATACATACATACATACATACATACATACATACATACATACATACATACATACATACATACATACATACATACATACATACATACATATACATATATACAGCCTGTTTCAGAATTTAGTTACAAAACTTAAAGGGGTGGTAGATATAAGAAATAATAAGTGATCGGTTTTTGTTTGCATTTTGGGGCATAATTAGTAACCGAGATATTAATTACATGTACATGTTAAGAGCCACTGGCGGAATTCCCAATGTCATTGGTCGAAGACAGACTAATTTTATTGCTGTTTCAAAGAATGTCTTTCTTGTCTACACTTAATGCAGATGGACTTGAACAGAGTAAATAGTAATAAAAAAACCTTGTTGAAAAAGAATGTAGACAAGCAAAAAAAGCTAATAGTCTAATAAATTTCAACCGAAGAGGAAAGACAAGGAGCACATATGTGGTCAATTTTTAACTAATATTTTCATTTTGATGTATCTTATTCATTATTTACGATTATGCAAGTTCGCAAAACTAAAAAGGTATAAGTTTTATTCAAAGAATGAAGTTTTTGTTAACATGTAAATCACCCAAACCTATTAAATACGAAATAGAAAGAAACATTCTTTTTAAAGTGGCTAAAATCATATAAATGAAAGCGTATTACTAACCTCTAAAACCTACAAAAAATCCACCGCAATAAATTACAACCACAGAGGCAAGAGAAGTTTCACTTGTGTGTTGAATTTAAGTTACTTTAGATTTAAAACTACAAAGGTAAAATAAATGCAATTTGTTATTAACAAAGACATGTTGTTGTAATTTTGTACTGACTAATTTTCACTTTACAAATATGAATTAATTTGCGATGCATAATATAATCACCTTTCTTGCGGCGGAAGATAGTAACATAAAGTGAAATCCTCGCAAGGTAACATGCTGTCTTCTGCAACGCGCCTCAAAAAAAATTAGACTTTAATGATTGTTTACGTTCTTTTTTCTGTTTCTATTTCATAAGGAAGGATTTGTGTTCATGAAAAAATTTTATTGCTTGATTTTGACAGAACCAATGACTTGTTTTGATTGTGGTGCCCATATTTTTATAAAGATAAAAGTGCCGTTGTGTCTGCAAAATGTTCTTTAACCCAGCATGGTCTATCGGCATTATTTTGATTATGCCAGGAGTCTCAAATTAGCCAAATTTTTATCTATATTTAGATAATACCAGCTCGTGTTTACATTGCCGTTCTAATCTAGTTTAAATACTGGAAATCAATTCTGGAACACTCAGTATATATATATATATACATATATTGAGCAAATTGCTGCAACGAATGAAAATAATAATTCTACACTTAATCAAGAAAGATTGTCATTGCAATTGAAATTGATTCACAAGGATATTAATTTTACAATCAAAATATGGACTGTCTCTAGTAATATTCCTTTTACATGTTATTATATGCTTTTCCAAAAAAAATGCTTATAATACTCCATAAGATTGAAAATATTTCTATTAAATTTACAAAAGTTCAATCATTAACTTTTATGTAACTCTAAATGGTACTAAAACTAATTTAATATTTTTAAATATGCAATTGTAGAATTCTTGATTCAACTGTTATTTTGCTGTGTGTAAATTTATAAATTCATATGTATTAAATTATGCTACCGTAATTCAAGATTTAATCCTTGTTTTGGGCAGACTATTTTGCATGAATTATTTCTTTCAAGAAACATTTTAAAATGTATTTTTTTTAAGCAAACAAAAAGATTGAACATTCATTTTTTAACTATATCTAAATGAAAATTACGTTTAACTTTTTTATGTATAGAACATATAGCAATACATTTCCTTTATTTTGTGTTTACTAGAGATGGAAGTCTGGCTGAAGAAATTTTTATAAGTATTAAAAATCCAGGTCCAGAAGCATACTCTGCTTTAATTCAAGGAATGGCCAAATACTACCAAGTAGAAAGGGCTTACCAATTATTTGAAGAAGCCCAACAAAAGCAAATGACTCTCAATGTAGGAGCGTACAACAACATCATTAAAGTATCCAACTTTTTGAAAGAAGAATATGAATTGAGGTGGAATTTTGTGCTTAACATCTTAACTTTAATGGCAAAAGCTAATATAAAACCCAACATCGGCACTTTAAATGCTGTCCTGGAAGTTTTAAGTGGTTTGGGATTAAGCAAAGCTACAAAAGATAAAGCTTTGAGTACTATTGCTGAGTTTAAAAATGTTGGAATTGAGCCTAGTTTGGGATCTTGGTATTATGTACTTATTACACTTTGCAAAGAAAGTAAGTAATACTGTTATAATAATGTTGAAAAAATGTTGTTGGTTCAAAATCATTTTAATGTTATCATCTGATCATCAGATTTATACAAAAATGTATTATGTTTATGGAAAAACTTTTAGGGGGCCCGATGAATACAATTTTACATGATATAATGGCTGTAATTGAAGGGAAGGAACATACAATCCACGATATTAAAGACACATTTTTCTTTGTAACTGCTATGGATATATGCCGGAATCATTTGTATGATAAAGATTTGGCTAAAAGGGTGCATAAATTGTTATTGTTTGGTAACAATTACAACTTGATTGGAGATTCATATAAGGAATCAATTTATTAGTAAGTGCTTTTTAATTCATTACGCTTTCATATTTTATGTTTCGTAACAGTAAAACGATTTATAAATATATCATGTTAAAATAGAGAGAGCATCTAACCATAATAATTTTCTATTATATCATTATGTTGTGTATTTATATATAATTTATTTAATTTCTTAAAGATTATTTCTAGATTAATGAATATTTTTAGTCAGTAAGTTTACTAATACAACATAGTTATACAAAATCAGTTTAATATGTTCAAGCTTTATTTTCTAAAAATATCCTTTTTATGAATTCCAGTAGAAAGAATATCTTATATTCATAGATCTAACTCAATTACAAATTACCAGCTCTTATTTTATTATAGTAATCAAATTACAGTCTAGCTATAACAAAAATTTTAATTTGAAAATGTGATTAGAAATTCAAAGAATATTTTGGTCAATTTAAAAACCTCGCCAAATTAAAACAACAGTTTGTGGTTAAGTTTACATTTTGTAAAAATGAAATAATGCAAACCATTTAAAATCCTTAATACGAGCTTGGATCCTGTTACAAATAAGAACTAATTCTATTGTAAATGGTAATCGTCCAGTAGATGTCTCGACTGTAGAAAGAAAAGTAAACTACATAACACAAATGCCATTTTTGCTTTCAGCCGCCACTATGTGAGCCTTTTATGCTCTGCAGAGCCTTTAGAAGAATTTATGGAAAATGTCTATTATGAATTAGTACCTCACATTTATGTACCAGAACCCAGTGTAATGGATGATATTTTAAAATGTGTTGAAGTCAACTCTGCAATTGAGTATCTTCCTAAACTATGGTCAGACATGATAGTTTTTGACCACATTGGCAGAGAAAAACTACTGAAGCATGTTCTACAAATTTTGATTGATAATGATGCTTCAAACAATGCGGACCTCAAAGAAAAATTTGCTAAGATTGCTTGGGACATTTATGAAAAAATTAATAACCAAAATGAAAATAGGACACAGACCCTAACGTAAGTAATTTCAAAGTTAGAATTTTGCTCAAATGCCCCAACAGATTTTCAAACATTAGAAATCATCTTTAGAAGCCATCGAATATTTGCATTTTTCAAAACCTGAATTACTTTATTTCGTTCAATTTTCCTCATCGCCATTTTTTTGTGGTATAGTAGTTTTACTTTCCTATTAATGTTTCAAGTCCCACATTTCACATTGATTGATATTTTTACAATTTTTGAAGAGTTTGATTTTGATTAAAGGAAAAATTATAGGTTTACAGGTGAAATGTTAGGAAATATTATGACAGTTGTACTGAGGAACAATGACTTCAAAAAAGCTACAGAAATAATGGAAAAACTTGATGAAGGTCATAATGTCATAGTGGGGGTACCGAAAATTGAAGCTCTTTCACTATACGTGGATCACTGCATCTTGGAAAAACTTCCTACGAGAGCTATTGTAAGTTCAATTAATAAACTTTATCAATGCCATTTTACCTTTTTTAAAAATATTTCATTTCTTATTATATTATTTAGAAATGCATCCAATATTGCTCCGATAGCGGTTATGGAGAAGCTGGGGAATTAGCTGCAAAATTAGACAAAGAATTAACGTTAGATGCCTCACACTTGAGCAAATTAAGAAATGCAGTTGGAGAACACATCTTGAATAAGGAAACACTAAACAATGGTGGGACAGCAAAAATATAAAAACCACAGAATGATTTAAATATAGACTAGTATGTTGTTATCTAATTTTTTTAATAAGAAAATTTTAAACCTATATTCAAGATATTTTTATTAAAACACTGAAAAAATCCTAATTACTACAAATTAAAGATTATGAAGTATAAGGCGATATCACCTTTTTGTCTTTATTCTCTTTGTATTTGGCCCAAATTTTTTCAATTACTATTATTAAAACAGCTACAATAAAACCAAGGATTAGAACGAAGAAACACCCTTGCATATCATCCATGTTTACTGTATGGTTATTGACTTCTGTATGTTTGACGTTAAAGCATCTGTCTTTTTTAGGTAAGTAACTACTCAACCACTTTTGGATTAAACCAACTTGATGCAGTCTTTTTATTTCTTTGTTTATAGTTTGTAGGTAAGGAGTATCTTGAGCTACAATCAAAGCGATTTGTTCCTCACTAAACTCTTCTTTACCAAGAGCCAAATCACAACGATCAGTCACTAAAAATTGTTTCCTCATTAGATATTGCAGTTTAATTTTCCAGTCGAGATGAACATGTTTTCCTAACTCTATTTTTGCCAGCATTTCAGCTGTGTTAATCTTTTGTGTTTGCATGCCTCTATAGATTGCTTTATACTTTGGTTCATTAGTGATCTTGAGTTGTTCTTCTAAAAAGCTGTCTCTTGCTATTGTCCAGGTTACTGTATCGCTATGAGCTAAAAGACCATCGATTGTTGTTATCGGTATATCAATTTTTGGAAAAGTTAGAAAGGCAACCAAATTGCCACAATAGGTTGTAGAAATTACCAACACGACCAACCACCAGGCTCCAACTATTAAACGAGCACTATCTGCATATGGAAGGTACATTCCACCTGAAATAAGTAATTACTCAAAATTATAAATGAAATCTGCAGATTATTTAAGTTGAGCATTATATCAACATAATGAGACAAAAATGTTTTTCTTATTTTTCTAAATGTTGGTTGTCAATAAAATTATTAGAACTTATGAAATTTTAAATATCACATTGATCACTTTTTTAGTATTATTTTATTTTCTTTGTCAGTGAGATTAGTCTAGAGAAAGTATATTTGCTTGTGGTAGGTGTTATAACTAAAGTGCATGTTTTGACATTGGCCAAATTAGGTTATATACTAGTATTTATTAGAAAAGACTTTGCAGTAAATGAAGTCACAAAAAAACTGTTTTGTGCCAGTTCAACTAACAAATGAATTTTATTCTAAGAAAACCAATTACCTACATTACAAAAATTTATGACTAAATACAATTACTGATAATTTAGAAAAAAATTATATTATACGCTCAGTAAAAGTAATATAACAATAATTACCGACATGTATAGTAGAAACCTTAAAAATAAAAGAAGTTGACGTTCTCCAATTATACTGCTATACTAAACCGATTTCGAGATCAATAGACTTCTCGCTTCACTTTTATGAGCATTTTGAAATAAATAGAAAATCTCTCCAGTCAACATAGCATAAAGAAATTAGCGGAGTTATATAATAATGGAAAAATACATGTATAGTGCAGAAACCAAACTAACATTTTCTATTTTCATGGTTTACATGCTCTTCTAGCAATTAAAATCTTTAAATACAAATAACTGTAAATTTTGAATGTGATTTTATTGTTTTATATTTAATACATATCTAAAAATTTTATTTCAAAGTTCATTTCAAAAGATTATTACTTATAATTATCAAATGTCTTGTATTTATAACAAAAGGATAAAACTCATTTATAGGTTATCTCGAAAATTTAACCTACTAAATTTATAACAATATGAATATATTAAATCATTCATTGTATAATTCACCGCCTTCAAAACATATCGCCTAACGAAAGAATTGATTCTAATGTTTTCGTACTTATCTATACAAATCAATAATTACATAAATTTCTAAATATATAATCAATTCTTTCTCTCCCGAGAGTGGTAATACGAAATTGAAGTATATACTTTTTGAATATCGCATATAAATACCCGAAATTAAGGTTTTACGTGTATGATAAAACTATAAAATATATTATTGAAGTATTCTTATTGTAAAATATAACTCAAATTATCTCATATATGTAGAAGAATTAATTGGTAATAAGAATAGCATATTGTTGCGTGAAAGTTCTTTAATTATTTTAGTATCGTAACTTTGTAGGAAAATTATTAATTTCAATATAGACTGCGAGTTTTTCGCCGGTAAGTTCAATACATTTTCCCAGAACGATACAAAAATTGAATAAAACGTTCATATTTTAAAATGATTAATTCTATTAGAGTTGCATTTCTGTTTAAAATAAATGTTGTATCAAGTTTAAAACAATAATTTGATAAAAGACTACTTTCAACGATAATTGATCACCTAAAGTCGACAAATAACAGCATTAAAAATAATGCGAATCACGCAGAAAGCAGAAACTAAATGACCTGATAAAATGTCAAACTCTTAATGTTCAAATATTCAGTATTATAATAATTTTTCTTTCAAAATCAACAGCATTAATTACATTGAGAGAACAAATAGATTATACCATCTATTTATAAATAGATTGGTATTAATGGTTTGAAGTAAATAAGAATGAAACCTTCGGAATAATGTACAATATACATAATATGAGATGAAGATCTTACATATTCAATAGTTAGTAGCCAACGAGAACAGGTTGTATAAGAATATTAATTAAAGTGTTAAAACGCAGCATTTAACTTGACCTTACCTATTTGCATTTTTAATTATTGCAAAAGTATAAATCCTTTGTAAATACATATAGGCATGGCATTTCTATGTACAAAGGTATTTTTTATTTATTTTTGTAATTATATGAACTGAAATGTGCTGCTAAGTATGTGTACATTTTTTGAACTCAATAATGAAATAATGCTTACTGGTAAGATAACATGCAAAGTACCAAACATAGAATTTTTTAATGTCCACATTGGCCCATATAACACCCGAGAAGATAAATTGGTGAAAATGTTAATATAAAACTTTTGTGGCTTTACAAAGAATATTGTTTTGGTTGCATAAATACCTTGTTGCAACAATGCTCCATACATGTACCAAATACAGTTTTGAATGGAAGACAATCCTCCGGATATATCTATTCCTTTATAAGCATAAACAGGGCTAAATGTATGGATATAATACAAGACTGGTCCCATTAACACTAAAGCAGCTGCTATGCACAACCAAGCCTACAATTTTAAGAATAACATATTGTGAAGTATGCAATACATAAAGTTTATTTTAATATAGAACAGAACTCTAAATAATAATCAATGATTTAAAAGTTTTAAACAGTCAGTCATTGATTATTTATAAAATATAATGCCAAGGAAAAGACAGTTAGTGTGAATGGAAGTTAAAATTGGCAAACAATAGACCAACAAAAACTATATAAGCGGCAATCAAATATAATATTTCTAAGACTATTAATTATTTGTAGTTGCACAAGAGTAAATGAATCAATCGTTTACTTACATTTGCAGTAAATGGTGACATAAAAAGTAGGGCCCTACTTAGTTCCTTTGGCCTAGCTACAACAAAAGTATACGCTTGAGTACTGATGGGTATCGTGAAGTTAATAATTTCCTTTGCTTTATCTGTTATAGTAAAACCACAAGCTGCCATGGCTACGGCTTTGGTCTTAACAAGAGTTGCGATGCTATCGGGAATAGTACTAGTAACCAAATCGACTCTATCAGCAATTTGATTTTTAGTTCCATTGCCAATTTGCTGTACAGGCTCAACTGGTGTAATTTGAACGGTGTACGTGAAGTTGAGGTTTTTAGAAAGCTCTTTAACAACATCAAACACTAATCCTGAATATTTTATAACATGGCCTGAAGCGTTAACTTTTAAGATTTGCCAAGGAGGATTCTGAAATAAACCAGATTGTTAATAACAAAAAAATCTTTGACAACAAGAAGTATTAAGCGTAATAATAATTCTTTCTATTTACAGGAAATGATAATGCAGGTAATCCAATTATTTTCAAAAGAATACTCTAGGTCAACATTCAAACTTACATGAAACGAAACAACTGGCAGCGTCCTTTTTCTAAAGCCATGGCTTATATGAGGAAATAATTCATCAACCAAAGAGGTCCCATCAATAGGCCGCCATTTACCAACTTTAATTAATTCGGCGGTGGTATCCGTTGTCAAAATTTGGTACTCCCTACCCCAAGTATCCCCCGCTTCAAATTTCCAAGACGTGCAGTTTCCACAAGTGTCCTGTTGAACCAATTGAGTGTTTATATTCTTTAGCAAAAAGTTGCGTCTTTCTAGCTTAGTGGGACGAATTGCTTCCCATTCTTCATCAGACACCAATCCTGCAATTTCTGCTTCGTCCTGAATGGCTAAGTCCAAAGATTTGGTGAAAGCTCCCAAAATTTCTTCTGTGTGACATTGTAGCCCAAGTTTGCAATTTTCCCCATTGGTAGTGTTGTACAAAAATGATACATTATCTCCCTCTCGTAACAACTTCTTCACGCTCGATATGTCGCTATTAGTGGCGTTTGTAGTAGGAATGACATATAGCCATTGATTTTTTGTTGTCACCATCCCTAAGGTCTTCGCCAATTCCATTATGATTTCCATATTTTCGTAAGAAACAATACATAAGAAATTCATGCTATCTTCGAGGTAAAAAATAGACCTTAAAACATGTTTTATGTTCTGTCTGTTAATTGAACTAGTTGAGTTTGCCTCTAATTTAAGTAAGCTAATAGCGACTGCCCCAGTTGGAACAGCTGGGGAAATTTTAGTTAATGCCGTCACTACTCTGGTAACCATATCTCGCTCTAAAGTGTGATCGTAGAGCAAAACTGCAGATTTCCATTTATAAGCCTCAGAAGTTCTCGTATCCAGAATTAATTGGGGCATTTCTTCTCCTATTTTCAGCAAAGGAATGGTAACGGCTTCGGTTGGAGGCAAACGAGGGCAGTCGGTTTCTGAAATAGCCATGTGAAGTAAATTTTCTTCTCTAGCGATTTTAAAGAGGTTCCAAGTATCGGAACAAGAGGCAATGCTCAGAATGGCCGTATAATCTAAAATGGATAAAACAAAATTAAGTGAGTCAAATAGGCAAATAATGAGTTGCTTCCTTTAGAAGAAATTATTTTGAACAGCTACACTTCAAATGAGAATACCTATCCTAATTTTTTATGTGCTTACAAAATATTTGAATGATTGATTAGTGTTTTAAAGTCATGTTTTATATTGTGCTAGTCATCATTCCATTCAATTGAAAATAATAAAACGTTGCAAAATACCCAGACTATATTTAGAAAGGGCCGTAATACTACAAACAATTTGGTGGTTTTGACTACAAATATTTGGAATGGATTTTCGGTAATGCATACGACAATGAACACATTTTTATTATTAAAGGTACCATCTAAATTCTTTAAAAAACTCAAATGGGGTTTAAGAGAAAGATATCTTGATTTTTTATAGATAAAAAGAGTTTTTCACAGTAATATGTATGTTACACTAGATAAGACATTTGAACGATGAAACTGGAGCAGCTTAAAAACAGTTGAGCAATTAAAAAAAACACATTGCATTATCTTCACTTGCTCTAAGTTTATAATGGAAGATTTAATTACTTTAAATAGTGATTAGTTTCCAGCTAAGAGAGAGTTCAAATTCTTGATTCTGAATAAAAATTCCTGCACTCTAAATAGTTTTGGCAGAATTTAATTTCAAACAGTTTTCTCCTGCTCACAATTTGTTGGTGTAAACTGGTCAATTTCTTTTGAAGTACATTTTATGCGTTAGGACCTTTATGAAAAAAAGTTATATTTTTTCATTTTATCACAACTTATAAGCTCCTGCTGAGAAAGCAAACCCCCCATTACTATAAAAAATGCTTTCCATATAATCGAGCAAATTAAATGCTTCCATATTTTTAGTTTACATCTTTTCTTCTTTCGGATATTTCAAATAACCATACATATAGAAATAATTATTTTTCTAAATTTTCTAAAGAATGTCATTTAATTGTTCAAGATTTACAACTTTTAGGCTGAATCCAGTCCACAGGCAAGTGTTAAAAATGTCACAATCATATATGCAGATGGTTCTAAGAAGAGTAATGGTGTGTAAGTGGTCGGAATAATTGCCCAGCAAACTATCATGATCTAAATATTCTGAAAAATGTCTCCACCTTTACGCTCCTTGTAAGCTCAAACTACAGTTATTAGTATTTAATATTTTCACTCTACTTTCCTGGCTATAATAAGGTAAACTTTCACTTTCTCTTAGTGAAATTCAACTACACCAATGCAAGCATACAAATAATTGAATATGCGGATGAACTAGCAAATTCAGTTGCAACCTGAAAAGAAATAATAAACCCCTCAAAGTTTTATTTTGGCCAAACAAACATTTTACCTTAAAGAGCCATTATATATATTATATTCTAGAATATCTACTTTTTCATAGCTAAAAAACAAAGGAGATTTCCAGTTTATACCAAATACTCATAATTACAATAGTCATTCATGTACTAGCTGAATTAATGCATACATTGATGGATGAACGAAGAGTAGCTCTCAAGAAAATACTACAAAATTGTAAGCTAAACACCAATCAAATTTTACAACCCAGAATTGCTAATATATAAAAACAATTAACTAATAAACTTTACTGCATGCTTGTGATCTATTACTCTTTTACTTCCTAACTGTTTCCAAACCTCTATTTGCCCTCTTGTGATCCTTGCTAATGATTTTTACTACAACCACCTCGAAATAACAATAAGCCATAACTGTCATCTTATTGACATTGTCAAACTATGAGAACTTATAAAATTTAATGTTGGATCAAAGGAACTAACTTCCAAAAGTGTCTTTTACAAAGTAAATAAGACAGCCAACGAAATCTAATTATTATTGAGTAACATTATAGTAGACTCTATTTATCAAAGATACAGAGCAAGAGATTTGACAACGTGTTCTAGAACAAAGATTTTAACTTATGTGTAACTCACCTCGCTTAATACCGATGTTGGTCCAAGAAAAGTATTGAACATTAACGCCTCCATGTTTGAGAACTTCTCTCTTGGCAAATATTAGATATGTCTCAATTGCTGTTTTTATAGACTCATAATCTTCTGCTAAGTATTCCTTATCAATGACAATGGCTAAAAATCAATTTACGTTTAAATATTCTCAATTTTTAAATTTTATTCTTGATTTGCCCTTCTCCTTTCATCTACAAAATTACCGCATGCTAAGAAAAAAAGTCTTACCTAATGTAGCGTTTGTTGATAAAAGAGATGGCGAATTATCCGCTGCCACTGTTATTCCAAACAAATCAAGCCAAACTAAGCAGAATACCCAATCAAACAATATCATCTCGAAGCAATTTTTTTATCCACACAAAATGCTTCTAAAAAGCATTTATATACTGTCTAAATATAAAAAAATTGACTTTTTACTAAAGGGCAGGTAATGACAATTAATTTCTGAGAGTTTATTAATCAAAATAACAGCCATATCGCACACGTGTTTGAATTGAACTTTCTGCAAAGACTTATCAATCTCAACTGGCTACCTTGCCTGATTGAAAGAAAAGGTTAAGAATTAAAAATTCATTCCGAAAATCCAATCAGAGGAAGTCAAGGGAAAGTAGCCCACCTACGCTACCTCCTTGCACCCTTGAGAATCAAGGAAACTTAATACGTCACGCAAGAAATTTAAAGAAATGTTCTTATACAATTTATAAAATAAGCAATAGTTTATTTTTTTGACATCTGATAATGGCATGCGTTTTCTAGATGCTGAAATTTTAAAACATGCTTTGACATTACATTTCTTTTATATTTATATTTTCTTTGTTAATTTTATAGATACTGTTTTAATGAGTCGACATTGCTTCTAAAATGGATATTTTAAAATTGCACTAATTTCTTTGAGCATGGTTTAGCATAAACCTTAAAAAGAGATTAAATTACGCATTCATGACGTTCAGTCTGAATCACCCAGGATTATGTTTCATTAATTTTAAATCAAAGCGTGGGAGCCTTATTGTTTTGATAGAAATCAAATAGAAAAGTCTAGAGATTTTCTTAAATTGTCGATAATCTAGCAAGGATTATTGCTGAAGTCATGTCTTTATGTTTATCGACAGTAGTTCTTGCAATTACTTGGGAATATTAGTAAATGGTTTAATGAACTTTATAATGAATAATGCAAAGGCCATTTGTATTAAGTAAACATTAAAGGGAAATGAACCATCTGCATTAGCAAATATTAGTTGATTTTCCAATCTTATTAGTTAGAAAGGATTCCCTAAAATAAATTGTTTTGAAAAATACTAATAATATTAAAGTATAGATTTTAGATATTTTTAATAAAATGTAAGTAATGTAAAAAGTTTAAAGAACTATGAATATTAGATATTTTTACAATATAAAAACATAACTTATTGGGATTCAAGTTGCAAAATCTTTGTTCAAAAAAAAATAAATTAAGCTTTTTAATACAAATTTAGAAGCTATATAAACTAATTTCTGAAGTAATTACATTTTACTACACTAACTATTAAGTCGTACAAATATACAGATTTTTGCTAATATATACTCTTAACCAAATTATTTAAATATATATACACTAATCTTTTTGTACAGTTGACTAATCTTAGTAGAAATTTAGTCTAATATTAACATCTTTATAAATTAACAAAGGTGAAGGCTTTTGAAATGCTCTTTACTTCTAAATTGTCCCCAGCAAACTATACTGCTGACTTGTGTTGTATTTAAATTAGTTTTTCCCACCCAGTTCTGCGCGTCATCTTCTTGCTTTCCTGGAATCCTTTTCGCCATGGTAACCTTGAAAATAAATTTAAATATGATTAATAAAATCGGCATCATAGAAGTATCAGAAAATTCCTAAAATAGAAATTTTATACAAATAATATAATCGTAAAAATATAATAATATAAAAGGGGAAATAAGTTTTAAAAGTAGAAACGAAACAGTTTTGTTTCTATAAAATGCTATTTTATGTTTTGAAAATATAGAAATGATATTAAGAACACCCAATTTAAAGTAGATGAAAATACTTACCTAATATTCACCAAAATTGCAACACTAACTAATGGAGGACAAGCTCAAAAGATTTGTACAATCTGATATATAATTTTTTTGCGATAAGCCGGGACATCTCCGTTAGTAAACAATTAAAAGATTAATTTAAGTCATTGACTCAGATACTTTAAGCCTCGTGCACTCGTTATATAAACTTTACTCTACTTTGAAGCCTTAGACTTCTCACCTTTGTTTATCTGGTGATGTCTTGAAAACAGAAAAAAATCAACGTATGGAAGTATCAATACTTTAATGGTAACAATAAATTATTCATACATTATCATGAAAATTCATCTACATATAAAATATAAAGTTATCTGTTAATTAGTTCTAAATGCTACGAAAATCTAACACAGATGCATGTTGGTGAAATGATCTTTGCTTTTGTACGATCCCCATGGGTTTCCAGAGCTTCCAGAGCTCTGAGTCTTTTTCGAAGTGCTGGGTGCGGAGTTCTTCTCCTGGTCCCTGCTCTTCTGGATAGCCTCATATCCAGCTTTTCTAGCAACCTTGCCTTCCCAATTTTGGGCACAAACTTGTGGCTGATTGGCGAATGAAGTTCCTTGCACCATTTTGAAGCAATGAATATAATTGAAAATGCTCTAAGTGAGTTATTTAACTACTTCTTCGCTCGTGAGCTACGGCACGTGGTGGATCAACGTAAGCACTTGTAATTCTAAACGGTTTCCAGAGTTACCCAAACGGCTGCCGCGGTGAGTTCTGAGATTTTTTCGTAATCTGCAATTGAAAATTAAACGAAATTAATAACAAATAAAAATGCCTATAAATTTATTAACTGGATATTTGTTAAAACCACATTAAAGATCCAAATCGACTTATAAATTATAAACTAGCACAAAGTTTAAAAAACTATTAAAACATTATAAAACGAAGAAAATCCAATGTAAAATATACAAATTCGGAAAAAATATTTTTTTAATATATAAAAAAACTCTTACCTGACAATCGACAACGATTTGGTCCTGGTCGGATACTTAAAAAGCCCTGCGTTCATTGACACATTTGTGTTTAAAAAAATAATAAAAATTATTAGAGTAGCTTGTGAAGAAGACACTGGTGTAGAATTTTCTGATAATGGGACACCGGTACACCCAGCTTTTATAGGAAGCGAGTAATGACGTCACAAACTGAAAGGCAAGTTTAGGAAAAAAACAGGTAATGAAGCACTAACTAATTTGAATAAGTAAGTTTAGCGTAAATTACAATAATTAAATCTTAACTATTATCCACTCTATGAATGCAATTGCGATATTAAAATATTTCCGGTTAAAACGCGATGTGCACCTAATCACGTTTTCATGGGGTGATATCCTTCAATTTGGTAAAGCGGAATCCCCGCTAGAGTTCAACAGAATGTCCACGTGGGCATTTGAAGAAACTAAGACCAAAGTCCATGGACGAAAATCCTCTAGACTGACTAGAATTATTATTCAAATTAATTTATTTGTAGTGGGTCCAGAGAGTTATAAAATGAACTCTGAACTTAAATTGAAACAAAAGAAATACAAATTCCTCACTACCCATTCATTTTATTTTAATTAAATTTAAATAGTCATAAAATTCATATTACTAAATGATAGCAAAATGATATCAATACATCAAATACTTTCGAAAGGTTCTTCCTTATTTTCTGAAGTGAATTACTTATGATACAATTGCGTAATTGCATATTTAAACAATAGCATTTGAAGCGCAATAGCAATCCTGAAGGTGATTTTCTTCTATATTGTTATAAGTAAACGTGTTTTCCCTGATTCCTAATAGTAAATAAGTACTGCAATTTCTCCAGCTCTTACATCAGATTTTCCCAAAATGCGAACAACATCGTTACGTCTTATTTATTCGCTTAGATGATGACAAAAATATTTACTTCCAGAAAAAAAGCAATAAAAAGACAGGCAACTAACTACACAAGTGACTGCACTAAAAAACCCATTAAATAACAAAGCTTAATCTAAATTGTTCTCCCTTGCAAAGTAGTACACCTATTTTACATTGCAAAATTGTGTTCTATGGGTCAACATTTTATTCTTAAAATAGCTTCTTCCGAAAAAATAGCTTAACTTAAAAAATATTGCTACTTGAGAAATGATGTCGATTTTCAAAATATGTCCGCTTTAATCCGAATTATTGGGTCTAGTGACAAATATTTCATAAACAAAATATTTTTATGCGACAAATTTACTATTAATGCAACAATTAAGAAAATACATTTTTTGCATACAATTGCAGCAAAATTATAATAATGCAATGGTCTCTTATCCTTGTGGAAAATTTTTCATGACTTGTTAAGGCATTGAGATTTAAATAGAAGTTATTGCATCGACTCGATTCTTCTGGGCAAAGGTTTTCTTCTCGGATGAAAGGATCATGAAGATGAAGCATGTAGTCATAGAACTGTTGCTAACCGACTTTTTCTTTATACTTATAGCCAGGATCGATGAACTCCGGACTGTTTTTGAATTAGCATAATTTTATGTTTGCATATCTGTTTGCTAAATTTTTATTTTGGTCTGTCTGCAATCTTCTATACAAAGCAGGTAGCAATAAATAAATAAATATATATAAATGTAAATTAATAATAACACAAATACTATGGCTTATTAACTTTAAAAGGTATTTTAAAGGAAGTTTAACAAAGCAATGACGAACTAGCTGATCAGCTAACTGTATTATATTGTATCTGTTTTAATAAACCGAAATAAACCATTGACCCAGTAGATTTGATTCAGTTTGATATTAAAGTTATATAAGTCACCTCATAACATGCTTTTGTAAATATCCATAATATATATAAAGAAAAACTCTATAGTGTTACCACTTAACACAGAAATTATATTTGCTTTCACAAATATAACTAAAAACAACAAACACAAAAACAACCCACACAGCGTTTAGTTACTTTACAACTGAAAATAATTTGTTAACATTGAGAAAGCAAAGCTATCCATTTATGTGGATGATCTGGATTTTCACATTTTTGATTGTTTACAGAATTATTTCTTTTGTGGATCTGCTATTTTGATTATTTACTCTTTGTTAGAATGAATTAAGTATCCAGTGACTACTTGTAATTTCTTTAATTTTATGTTTTATTTATTATTTTCTGTCGTACATTGTACGGTCTGATGCTTAACAGATTTGCATTATGGACGGCTCCGTAATAATTATGACCAATCAACTATAATACATTTTAGAATTGTCACGAAAATCTAAAACTAAAAATGTCTTTTCACTTTCCGTCTTAGATTTTTTGAAACATAGGTCGGCAATGTTTATTTCTATTAGCTATTATTCTTTACGGTTTCGCTTCCTAATTGAAGAAGCATTGTCAGAAGTAGCGTTTATTTTTAATTAACATTATTTGTTTGTAAACAAACATTTTATTTATTGCTAACCAATTGGTGGTTTTGGTTACTTTAGTGCCTTCTGTGGTTTTTCGTAGTATGTATGGCTTCGTATTCTGGGGGTAGGTCGGCAATTTCTTTTGTTTTGATGTGCAGAAATTCCAGTGGAAGACGTTTCCTTGTGTTGTTTTCTATTTCCAGAATTTTTGTGTTTTCGTAGTCGAACGAATGTGTTTGTTCGTTAACGTGTTTTACTAATGCTGTGCTGTTGGGCTTAATATTTGTGTCTGATTTATGTTGGTTCAGTCTAGCTTTAAGTGGTTGAGACATCGATCCAATATAGTTTTTTGTACATTCCTTGCAATTAATTTTGTAGACTACATTGTTTATATCCTTCTTGTTGATTTTATTTTTTATATTAGTTAAAATAGATAGATTTTTGTTGTACTAAAGGCAGGTATAATATTAAAATTTCCGACGTATGACCCTGGATCGATAAATGGAATTGGGACGTATTTTGGATTTTTAAGTTTTTTTTGTTTTTATCTTCTGCGGTATCCTTGTTATTTTTTGCTAAATGCGAAATTGTATTTTCTATTAATATACGGTTAGTTATTTGATAAAAAGGCTTTTTCGATTTTTGTTGTATTTTCTGCTTTAAAGTTTTCGTCTAATATCTTTATGGACTTTCTGATTATGTTTGATAGTATGTTTGTCTTTTGTGTTATTGGGTGGTTCGAGTCGAAATGTATAATCTCCAGCTGTGCATTGGTTTTTGGTACCAGTTTGTTTTATATATATTATTTAAAGTGACAATCCAACTTGAGATATCAACAATTTTTTAATACCTTCTGGTAAATTTTCATCATCCTGCTTGGGAGAAATTTTGAGGTTTGCGCTCAAACAAGTAGCTTATTGATATCGATTAACGGAAATCAAATAAGGTTACTATAAAGAATAATTGCTTATTTTCATCTTTAAAACTATAAAAACTTTTTTTCAAAATTCTCTCATGAAAATTTCGGAAATTTGTGAATACATGTATGACATTCAATTTTCAATCACGAATGTAATAAGTTAAGGATGCAAACCATCAAACAACGTTTTCTGCATTTCAAAGATTTAAATATACTCGTTATATCATAAACAATTAAACGTATAACTTATATTCACATTATCAAAAAAATCAAATAATGCATTTTTAAAGTAATTAATTGCAACGAATTTTCTACAATAATTATTCGCAATCATCACGCAAAATGAAGAATATATTCGGGTACTGTTATCATAGACTCGCATCATATATAAAAACAAATATTTAAGTAATTTAAAATCAAGGTATAAGCCGATAACTCTCAAATCTGAAGATAATCTTTCATAATAATTTTATTTATAACAATATCATATAGTAGAAATTTGTATTAGCTCAGAGATTTATGAATTTTATTTCATGAAGAATAAACAAAAATGACATAAAATGAAAGTTCCTGACTAGATATGTATTTTCGTTGCACGCCTTGATTAATCCTTGACCGAATTCGTTCAAGTAGTTAACAATAAAAGTTAAAATCTGAAACATCAGAAGAAAGTTGCTGTAAGTAATAAAAACACCTTGTCATAGAAATTTATTCTCAAAATATCTGCATTTCCAGATGCATTAACAAAGTCGAATTTTAGATTTGTTAAATTGATCTTATGGCATCTAATCTAACATAAAATAATCGAAAATCCAATAAGAAAAAAGATTAAGATAAGTAAGATTTAAAATGAGATTTACACACAGCTAACACATATGCATGCTTTTAAAATGATCTTTGTTTTTAAATTGGCCCCAGGTGCTCCCTGCGCCCCCATTCGCTGAGGTCGGCTTTGACGTGCTTTGGGTTGTGCTCTTCTGATCTCTCTTCTGGATGGCCTCATATCCAGTTTTTCTGGCCATTTTCTCGTCCCAATTCTGGGCACAAACTTTAGAATCGTTAGCAAAAGAAGTTCCTTGAACCATTTTTGAAGATGAAGGTTTGGAATTCAGGTTTTAAGCTCAAAATTAAACGTCTTTAGTAAACTAAGGTACGTGGTGAATCTGGGTCAGAACTTGAAGCTCTAGGCGGTTTCCAGAGTTACCCAAACGGCTGCCTTTGCGCGTGCAAAGATTCTTTCCCAATCTGAAAAGAAAATGTAGTAAATTTAATTCAATCAATAATGAGTTCTTATGAATGAGATTAGATTGCATTGAATACTTAAACATTTCTTTTATGGCAATATATAGGCTTTTTTTAAGTGGAAAATTTGAACATCATATTTTTTCTACATGACTTACCTTACGATTGGAAGATTTTTAGTACGTGTTGGGTACTTAAAAGCCCTACAGTTCATTGACACATAGGTAATACAAAAATTAACAAAATTAGCTTTGTATCCCGAAGACACTTAAACCTATAGAATGAGCGAGGAGAAACTGTGACAGCTTTCCGAGATGTAGGAAGCATATAAACGGTATGCTTGTGACGTCACATTCAAGCAGGTTTCTCACTAGAATAAAATTTGCATCTCTCTAAGTAGACAGAAACTTTATACACACAAGTGTACCGGAATAAATTTTTACGTTATGCTTATTTTTTGCAAGAAAACGCATACCAATTTTCCAACAATAGTTGAAGGTTTTTCTTTTATTGGCTTTTCCACTACATTTCACATTAATTTTGATCACTTATTCAGAAGATTAGGATTTATTACTTTATTTTCCGAAGAATTTTGTCGTTGATTAGTGTGTAAATTTTCCCGATATTTAGTTGTTAATTCATATCTGCGCTAAATAATGTATATTTTATTAATCTGTATCTTTTACAATTAATTTCATATGACAAACTATTTTATGTATGTTTTTATATTGCCAACATTTTAATGGTGCGTAAGTTCCCGGAAATGTGTAGGTATTCAAATTTTTTTCCGGAAACACATGAGCCTAATTTATGATGACTTTCTGATGGAGATTTTTCGAGAATTATTAAAGGCGTAAATTGTGTTGTAGGATTGCCTTTTAGTAAATATTAGGTTTATCTTTGAATTATCCTTGAGTTACATGTAAGAGAGCATGCGAAGCTTGAGTGATATTCAAAACCAAGATGGCGTCTAAATGGTAGCCTTAATACATACTGTTTACAAGATGATGTATTTTGGTGGCGTGTTGCATCATCCGCTTTCCAACAAAGAGCCGTTGACTATTTTACATAAACATGTATATATCTTTTATTTCTGAAGTATTAGAGATTGCAACAATTCCATTAAGACACTCTCTCCTTTCATGGTGTAGAAGATAACGGTTTTATAATTTATTTTATTTTACAAAATGAAAAAGAAACTATGATTTTATACTGTTTTATATTATTTTTATACTACGTTAAAATAATTCATCATTATCACTTGCAGCTATTTCGACCCATATTGCAGGCTGTAGCCTCTTAATTTTTCTTTTTCTCTATTTTTTGTGCGGTGTTGAACAGATATCCTCTTTCAGTGTCTTACGTTTTACTATCTCCAGCGGCGACTTACTGATACGCAACGTGAACATTTGATTTATGGCGGTACACTTTTTATCTACCAAAGTATTATCTTATACATATTTTTAAATAGAGTGATTGCATGCAATTTTAACCCCTGTGGTCTGTGTTATGTCTTGATTGCATTAGTCATAAAAATGTTTCCTTTGTCAATCTCACTCTCTTTGATACTAGTCCTTTATTTTAGTGTACCGCATTGTTAATATTAACTATCTTCTTTCCATAGCTCTTTGAGTAGTTAGAAGCTTCTGTGTAATGATTGCATTTAAAATCCAAGTCTTCCAGCCAGATATTGGTATTGATATGATGCATAGACCAAAGACTTTGTTTTTTGGATAGAGATACATTCTGAATTTGAATATTCTGTAATTTCTTTCGAATTCTCCTCAAGCCAGTCTGCATCTTGTTTATTTCTGAGAGCAGTGGTTCTGAAATGTAGACTGATCGGCCTAAGTAAATAATTATCAACTTCTTCTTTACCTGATGTAAATTCCTCGAATATAACTTATTTATTTGGATGGTTTATTTGTAAGCCTACTTTCTCACTGGCAGCATGTTACTCTTTAATTAAATTTGACAACTTGTCTGGACTATTCATTTTAAAGACTGTCAATAATAATTTTAAAAAATAATAAAAGGTTGTTAAATATCTCACCATTGATCATTAGTCCCTTCTTTTTCTAGTTTAACTTGCTGAAGATGTATTCCAATGTAGCCGTGAATAGCTTAACAGAGACCAGGTGTTCTTGATATACTCTCACTTCTTTTGCTTCCTCATATATGGTGTTGACGATTTCAGTATAATCTTTCTCTATACCCTGCATCATAAGAGCTTCTATTATTGCCAATGAAAGAATTAAGTGAAAGGCCTTGTGATCTATGATGCTAAATCCATTTCAAAACTTCGCTAGTTTTTTTGACCTCATGATTCACCTCATGATAGTGTATGGATTTGCATAATAGGGGTGTCAGTATCTTAAACACAGTTCTTGCTGCGTATGAGGATCTTGAGGTAAAACTTAATCCTTAAACGTTTTTAACATTACGTGTTTTTCCCATATTTGAGAGCAAAATGCAAAAATTGGTTTGTAGATATTTTTAGGAACATTATCAGATACGCTTTTTCTATTCTATGATTATTTAATTCAGGGTTGAGAAGAAAAAGTTTTATACAAATACAAAATGTTACAAAATATGTCGTACAAGTGACAAAAGTAAGCTTAAAATTTTACTTCAAACTAATGAGCCACGACATTCACCAGCTCATCAGCCTTTAACAATTTAAGAGGATGAAAAAATTAACTTTTCTAAAGTCTTAAAACTTATGAAGAAGTGCTAAGTCTTAAAATAATTTATTTTGAATCTAAAACTAGTCTTGCCTTACTTCTGACATCTGTCAGTTCATTTGTCAAATAAATTGTAATTATAGAGCTTTGAAAATGAATAAATCTTTTTAAAATGTATATCGAAACAATTACAATGAACAAAAAATTTATATTTGTGTATTTAGTCTTGCGAAATTACTAATTAGATTGTGTAGGCAAATCCTGGATCGTTGTTTTTCATGCTTGGTCATTTGATTTAACTGAAGAGTAATCAAACATATTTTCTTAATTTTGTCAATAATAAAGTGACCAACATACCTGCAGCACTTAGAATAGTTACCACTTCCTCAAAATTATGTAAAACTATTAGTCAAGTATCAAATTGCGCAATCTATTAGTTTAATATTTTGAAAGGACTCCTATTGCAAAATTGCTTCCTTCAGTGGCGAAAACTGTACCTATAATAGATATCAATCTCAGGTGGGGAGTCACTATTTTATATTTCATCCTACGTTCAAATAAAAAACATGCAATCATGCCCGCTTATATATCTGTCCGTTTTTAGAAAAGATATACGATATAATTTCGATATACGATATAATTTCGGATTTGTAACGCCCTTTAAGAATGTACAGGTTTTTTGGAGAAATTAGCTGTGTTCTATTAGGCCAACTGCAAAAAATTACATCGTTTAGCAGACATTAGCAATAAAATCATTAATGTGACTCTCTAAATCTATTGAAAAAGTTACTTCCGATGTACTATTTCCTAGAATGAGATTCTGGAAATCTCCAAGTGCTATTTGAGACATTCATATACTACTGGGACGCCGCGGGGGTAAGAGGCGCCTTTGTGCCAGATTATTTTCAGCGCCCTTCCCTGATCTGAACCCCCATGTCAAAAACTATGTGAAAGAGGCGCCCTTGTGCGGGCCACAATATGAAAAACCGTAAGCAGCAATCCTGTTCATATATTTTCTAGTAGATTATCGATATTAAGGAATAGGCTGTTGGATATTATGTTGTAATTAATTGACGATAATCTTATGCATTTTTCGTGTTCATGATTTGTTTATTTAGTATGGAATAAAGCATAATAAACATCTCGTTAATCATGAATTTGTGGGAAAGTGTAGAATTTAACGCAGAATCTGTAGATTCACTTTTGCAAGTAGTTTTTCGTAGTGGCTTATAAAAATTAAACAACTTTAAAACATGTGCTCATGTGATTACTTGCCACCTATTATCAAAAAAAAATATGGTAGGACAACAAACATTTTCTAATATTGTTAAAAATAATATCGTAGTGTTCTATAGCCTGTTTCAAAAAGTAAAACACATAGAGGCCTTGGAAAATTCAAATGAATTCTAAGTTACCAAGGTGTTCAAAATAATCGTCAAGAAACAACGTATACAAAATCAGTTTGTCGCATCATTCATTTAGTTGTTAAGTTGTCTAAATTACCACCGTAAAATGTGTAATGCTTTGTTTTCACCAAAATGACTGTTTTTCTTCCATTTCTTCGAAGGAATAGAGCACTAAAATCGTTCGGTAGAGCGTTGCAAGCGCGCAATTTTGCTGAAGCCGCAGGCGACTCTGGATCCGGACCAGAAAAGGTAAGCATAAACAATGCAGAAAAAATTTTTATAAAAAATGGCCCCTCGTATGCCAGATGTAGATTTAAAAAAGTTAAAAAAAATGTCAAACCCTCATATGACACAAAAAAAAATTTTCAAATCTATCCCTTCATTCAAAACTTAGATGCGATTTCAGATGCCATTGGAAATTTGTTTTGTAATCTCGTATTTCCATTTCAGAAAGGATTGATTTTGGGAGTATATACCGGGGACAATGATGAGCCCATATTTACTCCGGCTGCCCAAAAGTTCAACGACAAAATCAGCGGCAAGCTTCATGAGCTTATAAAAAAGTAAGTAAGGCGGCTGTAAGTGTGAATGCGGTGACTATGCAAAAAAAGTGAATGCACAAAAACAAAGTATAAAATTCCACTTTTCATTTTACAGAGCTGGGCCAGAAATTCGGAAGGGCAAAGCCAGAGTTTTTAACAACGTAGAAAATGAATTTTGGTCGATCGCCGTGGTCGGGCTGGGAAGGGAAAAGTTGGGCTACAATGAAATGGAAGCCGTTGATGAAGGCATGGAAGCTGTCCGCGAGGCAGCTGGAATGGGAGCTCAGAAGTTGAAAAAGCAAGGTGTCAATCGGATTTTGATCGAAGGTCTTGGGTATCCAGAGCAAGCAGCAGAAGGGAGCGCGTTGGCTTTGTGGGAGTATCAGGAAAATAGAAACAGGGAGTTTTGGAAGGTGATTCCCACTTTGGAACTATTCGATGATCCTGATGGTGATAGTTTCCAAAGGGGGCTCTTTAAAGCAGAATCACAGAATTTAGCAAGACGACTTTCTGATACCCCAGCCAATCAAATGACGCCGCTGCACTTCGCCCAAGAAACAGTAAATGAACTGTGCCCTTGCGGGTTAAAGGTGGAAGTGCATGATAGGGATTGGATTGAAACTAAGAAAATGCATGCATTTTTGGCGGTGGCCAGAGGATCCTGCGAGCCTCCTGTTCTTTTAGAAGTGAGCTACTGTGGTGGCCCTGCTGATCAGAAGCCCGTTTTGATTGTTGGTAAGGGAATTACATTTGATAGTGGTGGTTTGTGTCTAAAGCCCTGCAATAAAATGGACAGATATAGGGCTAGTATGTGTGGAGCTGCTGCTATTGTAGCCGCTGTGAGAGCGGCTTCTGCTCTCAGTTTGCCCATCAATTTAAACGTTGTGATTCCACTTTGCGAAAATATGCCTAGTGGTATGGCTATGAAATGTGGTGACGTAGTGATGGGCATGAATGGAAAGTCGATTATGATTACTGATACAGATAATGAAGGTCATCTGATTCTCGCCGATGCTCTAGTGTACGGTCAAGCTCAATACAAACCGAGGCTTATCATAGATTTGGGCAACTTAACTCCTGGTATAAGAGCGGCTTTAGGTAGTGCTGCTAGCGGTGTTTTCTGCAACTCGCAAACAATGTGGTCTCAAGTCAGGAAGGCAGGTGTTATAACGGGAGACAGAGTTTGGAGGATGCCTCTGTGGAAGTATTTCACAAAGAAAGTTACAGATTTTACTTCTCATGATGTCAACAACAGAGGCTATGGCTATGGAGATCCTTGCTTAGGGGCCGCCTTCCTGAATGAGTTTATAGTGTGTGTTGATTGGATTCATTTTGACATTTCGGGAGTAGGTAAAATGCAAGAGAATAAGGTGTATCCGTATCTAACAAAAGGCCGCATGACTGGAAGGCCTACTCGTACTTTAATACAGCTGCTTTATCAGTTATCATGTCCATCTGAGGGCAAACGTGAACTAAGTTAAATGTTGTGCTCATTTCTTTAACCATCCTGATCATCTGTAAACCGGACAAATCATTTGCGCGCACTACAACAACCCTTTGGTGGCATATTCGTATGCATTTTTCAAAAATTTGCAAGTGATCTTTCAGGGAAATCAAGTGATCAAAACATAAGTAGTGTAGTGGGTTGAATGACTTTTAATGAGAGGCAGTCTGGTCAACTGTCCGATTTAAACTTGGCGGTAGCGCCTGGTTTAAATTTTTAAATCTATTTAGCATTCATTGCATAAATGCTTTTTGCACTTATAACCAAATAGGATTCTTTTTCTGATATACACCTGGCAGTTACACATTTTACATTATTTTTTTATATACTGATCTACATATATATATTTAACGTATATACTTTATTTTCTAAACTATGTATTGTTAAGGAATTTTGTGACAAATTTCGTGATTTAGTGGAAACGAATATATCTGAAGTATTTAGTGAAAGTCTTTAAAAAATAAATAGTAATCAATGTACGTTGTTTTAATTAAGATTGTTGATGAAATATGCAAAAAGAGATTTAACCAAAAGATATCTTAAGTAGCAAGTGCTAGCAATGAGTGATTACTATAATTTTGTATATAATGTTGCCATAAAAATGTGAAAAGTACTACAAAATATAGCATAAGCAGTGAAGCTTAAACCTAATACACGCACCAACCATACGACTAGCATAATAAAATTGTTGATCGTTAGATTGTAATTTTATACCCTAAATAAAAACTTTAAATATTCATTTTGAAAAGCATTAAAATTTCACTATTACAACACATCTATTGATTCAGTTGATCCAGATGCCATAGATGAGGGAACATATTTGGTTAAAACAAATGTTCAAAAACGATTTTTGGACTCGGATGGATGCAAGTCTGATAGAAACCATAACAACGGATCCTCAATGCTTCGTACTTTACGACCCACAATACATAAATGCTTAAAAC
Source organism: Helochares maculicollis (assembly GCA_033557835.1). Taxonomy (NCBI): domain Eukaryota; kingdom Metazoa; phylum Arthropoda; class Insecta; order Coleoptera; family Hydrophilidae; genus Helochares; species Helochares maculicollis. The sequence continues at coordinate 11,584 of JAWQRO010000500.1, read as the reverse complement.
TGGATGTCATGAGATAAGATAAAACAAAGGGGTGGCACATCAACTTCCGGTTCAAAACAAACTTCAATATGCAACACGCTTACCTTCGCCAGAATGATTTTCTCTCCAACAAATTGTTACTGGATATGAAAACGAATTCTATACTGTAATAAACACAAACAAAAAGCAATGGTCATTACAATATACAACTTAGCTTAGAATAAAATTTTCGACATCCAAAAATGTGATACTGTCAGTACGGTGGGATTATAAACAAATAACTTATTATGAACTCTTGAACATATAATCAATTGTTAATATATAGTTTAATTATTGATAGATAGTAATCAAAAATGAGTGTACCATATGAAAATTATAGAGTAATGCGTTGATAGATTCGCTGCTGAAACAAATCTATTGATTATGTGTATAATGATACCTTAGATATTAAAACATATTAACATCTGTTTAGCTAAATGATGAAAATGTGTTTTAGTCTATCTGGAATCAAATCTACAACTCCTACGAAACTTCAGAAGAATCTATTGCTGGCCGATATCGATTGCAATATAGAATTAACTTGTCCTCTTCTATAACACCTTTCTGGAGAAAATCACATCTTATTAATGTTGAAAAAAGGCCTACCATATAATACATGTTAAATTTTGTTATAAGCATAGAGTTGGCGTAACATATCTCTTAGCATGCCGTTTATTTAAATACATTTGTATCGTGAACTATAAAATTCCACGCTTAACAGTAAGTCTTGCATAGTTTCTTTTAGATCAGCTTGAATGTTTCCTAACAGTACAATTTTATGAAATTTGTATGTCTTACAAATTTGACAATGAAAAACTATCGTTCGTTTTCAATATTTTTTTGCTAAATCAACTATTACAGTATAGTATTCAGAATATCAAAATATTCAGAATTTAACCATACTAAAATTTGGTGTTCTTAAATATGAAACTATTTTTGTTTCTTTGTTGTAATAACCTTTACCTTTTTTGGATTTTTCGCTTTTTTCCTTTGCATATTACAATTTCGCTATCTGTGTACAACAAACGGATGCGTATGTAAAGAGAAATGCTTTATGACATACTTGTCATAGTTCATAGAAGTATTCGACAACCTAGTATTAATTTTGTTCTATAATTGCGCCTTATATTTTCGACAATGTGATTTAGTTGGAGTTTAATAGTCACTACCGATAGAAGTATAAATTTAGAATTTAGCTGTATAACCCAATAATTGCTGACATCAAAACAATTAATATTGGCTTGGCAATTGGAATAGAACTTAAAACTTTAGAAGAGAAGTTCAATATTCCATAAAAGTAGAACGATAGCTTTTGCGTTTGGCAAGGATCAAATTTTACCAAGGATGGTATTAGGAGCAATGGTAAGAAAGGTATTGTAGCAGACATTCAGAACTTCTGAAGCAGAAAAAAGCATTATCAATCAAGACAATTACTGAACTATATATTCAAAACTGTCGTTACTTGGATACGCCAAATACATAAACAGTTTGTCAAACTTAAGAAAATCATGTGGCCCAACATATGTTATACACGTGAAGAACGTTAATTCTTCCCTAAAGCCTCTACAAATTTTAATTAGCTTCATATTTGTTTGTTTCATATTTATATTTACATAAAGTGCCTTTTCATTGTAATGGCAATTCTTTCTGGACTATCAATACATTTGAAACATTTTAATAAAGAGTTCGATATTCAAAGTGTTTTTGTTATCTAGCGGCTAATATATAATCATAATGTTATCTATGCAAAACAAAAATGTTCGAATACGATTTTATTTAGAGTTATCTCATATATAAACCACAAACTGTGGTCTTTCCCCAATAATATTAACTTCCAAACTTCTGAAGAAAGTGATGATACAAGTAGATTACGACTATGTGCTCACAAAAACACAAGAAAACTAGAATTTGGAACAACAATATCTATCTATTTAACTACTCTTCTCATTCAATAATCAAACGTTCATATCAAGAACTTAAGTAGTGAGCTAAAGCCAAAAAATATTAGCACGGTTTTTGACACAGTTAGAGCAAACTGTTTAACGTATGTATAAAATGTTTATTCATTTGTTATCATCTAAATTATACTTTAAACAATGGAGAGATAAGAATACCAATAAGATTAGATCGAGAAAAATGATTTCTCAACATAAAATTTCAAACATATCAGCATTTTTTACCCATTGTTCAGTAGTTGAAAAAACATCACAGAAAGCACTTTTGAAACTACTAGCAATTAACCAAGAAATACTTCCAAACGATTTAAGCTGTTTCAAAACTAGATTTTGGTGTACTAACATGCTAAATAAGTCATACAAACGAATAGCTCTTTATTAGTTTAAATTTTAACATTTGTCATATTCCAAAGCTACACTAATAGTTACGCATCGCCGGTTCGTAAAAAATCAATCAATCTAATTTCTTATATTACATTTTTGTCGATCTATATTGTTTACGTATCATTTATATATTTTTATCATAAATTTGCAGCTTTTGTTTCGTTCATGAATTTTAGGAAAATTCCATTCTGGCTTCAGTTTAGCTAATTCTTCGTATGAAAATTCAGTGAGCACTTCAAAACCAGCTCTCGCAGCTAGGATTTGACATGCTGTAGCGGTGAAAAGAGTACCAGTGGCTGGAATACCTACAGCTTTACATAAAGGTTCCCTGAAATATAATAAATTTAAAAACCTCTAAAATTAGTAAGATAAATCAATGTTATCGAATAAGTTGCTCATTGAAAACAGTTAAATACAAGCCAACCTATTTCAAAGATTACCTTGCTTTTAACAATTCTAGCCCCACTCCTTCTCCTCTAAATTCAGGTACTACATACAACCCCATAGCGGACATAAACTTATCAATTCCTGAATACTGAAAGAAATCTCTATAAGAGGTAATGAATTCGACCATGCTATACATCCTTTTCCATGGTTCACCCCTTGCCTAAAAGATAGAAATGAATTGTCTACCATAGTCTAAATCTAAAAGATGTTGTTTTGATTTGGCAGAAGTAAATTTTCTACCATTGGCTTACTATATATTTTGGATCGTCTTTTGTAATACAAATGGTTACGTTCAAGCCAGCGATAACATCTCTCCCTTTTGCGTCTTTGGTAAGACAAATTAGGCCAACATTTTGGGGAACCAGTTGGCGATGCATTTCTTCTAGAGCTTCCATCGATTCTTTATTTTCATGCATCTCTATAAATTGATAACAATATAAAATTTTGCAAAATATATGTGTTATAACGGTTCAAAGCTATAATAATAATAGATGAATATGATTTTAGTCAAACATCATCAACAGTTTAATTACCCAAACATCTGCTTACAGGCTCATCTATAACAAAGCCTGTTAGCATGAGATGATAAACTTGTTCATGAAATTCTTCAGTTAGATCTGTTATCCAATATTTTCTTCTGTCTCCATCTAGAGTAGCTTTCCCTTCAAACTCACTCCAAATTTGGGGATATGGAACATTATCTGGCCTTGTCCATTGAGTTGCCATTTTACGAAATTATTTTACAAACCGCAAATAAAATAGAATTTGCCACTTATAGAACTTTTACATACTAAAGATTACGTTATCAACATAGAGATTATTGAACACATTTTAGCCCATTAAGTACTTAATTGAATAATAAAATGGGAAGCTCTAATTCAAACGAAATAAATTGTATCCTGCTTTATAGTCCGCATTAGAATTATGCAATATACAACACAATGCATAAACTATTTAGAATTAATGTGACGTGTAGAAAATTATGTTATTTTTTTATTGTAATTGGTTATTTATATGGAATAATGCTGTGAAAAACTCCGAAACCGCAAAAAATAAAGACAAATCACTTCTAAAAAGTAGAATATTTTGAGTTTCAAAGTAATTTTAAAAGTTGAAACAGTAGTTTTACGTAGTAGCCAAAGAATTGAAAATTGAAATAGATTTTAAAAAATAAATCGAATGACATTTAAAAACTGTATTGGTATATAATTGAAAATGTACCGACATGTTTTAAAATAGTCAACCATTTACTTATGTATTGAAACTATAATTATTTTATTGCAAATCATTTGTGTGTATCACTAAAGAGATAAAGAACTTAATTTTAAATGCATTGTTTCACACTTTTCAACTCCAAATATAAAAATATTAAAACACTAATTTACTTAATCCAATTTATCAATTTTTCGAAAAATAATTATATTTTACTAAAGTAAAAGGCTTAAAGGAATGAGAAAACTCACTGTCACATGTAAGTTCATTTATGATTGTTTTCAAAAATAATATATTATCCTAAAAATATTAGCTGTTTTAGGTGTACTTTTAAGAAATTCGTAGTATAGGTAGATAATTTATTGCTCATTTGAATTTTGTTTATATCTTTGGAAACAATATTTTTATGTTTTTCTCGGGATTCTTGCTTAAATCGGAACAAATTCAAATTTAGGTTTAGGAAGACTTATATACGCTATTTCAAGAAGAATTAATTACTAAGATGTTTTACATATTTTCTAAAAAGTAGTTTGTAGCCGTGAAATATATCAATAGTTTTCCACGAAATCGAAAGTGGGAATTTATACAAGTAAAGACAGTCCAGATTTTTATATGTTTGCCAATTTACTCATTTAGGGGTTTTACCTTTAATTAAACCATCAAATATTGAATCAATAGAAGCAATAGATATAGAAACAGAAGTTTTTAAAAAGTCTGTAGATGTCGCTCTGTGTAGGGACATTTCGTATTCACCAGCATTCACTTATACCCAAATTGAGGTTATGTTGGTCATAACATTTTATTTTCGTGTATAATTGATTATTAACTTCCACTAAACAACAACAAATACGTTTTCATTTCCTATTGTGAAACTCGTATTTATTAGCTTTAGGCACATCAAAAAATGGCGAACGTAAATAACAATATGCCCGTTTCGCAAATATTAAGGACTAAGAGTGAACTAGATGATGAACCAAAAAAGAAATCTCGAGAAGATTGGAGGAAAGCTAAAGAGTTAGAAGAAGCCAGAAAGGCAGGTACTGCTCCCGCAGCTGTAGATGAAGAAGGAAAAGATATAAACCCCCACATCCCGCAGTACATTGCCACAGCTCCTTGGTATTATGGTCAAAGTGGACCTACGTTGAAGCATCAACGGCCACAAGAAGATAAACAAAAGTCTTTCTCTGGTATTGATGAGTGGTATAAACGAGGTGTCGATGGGGTAAATAAATTTATTTTATACTCTATTATATAATTTGATTTTCAATTTTCCTGTTTTTTGTTCTGATTTACTTTAGTTATTTTTTCTTTTAATTTCTTAAACGCTATTATCCTATTAATCTTAGTTCACTCATTGTAAAATATGTTATTAATTTATTCATAAATGCAAATCAAAAACTTCTCTAATACTTCCATAGCCACAGTCTACTAGGCTGTTCAACTAGTCTAAAACAATATTATTCAGAATTTATTGTTTAATTAGTTTGCAAGTAATCCACAAACAAATATCATTTGCATCCAACATTTATGCTTAACTGTTTTGGCAGATTTCTAGACAAGAACTAGTTTCAGAGCCAAAGAACCAGGTTCACACCATTCTTTAGTCTCATGTTTTGATCATAGTGATAGACCCAAATCTTATTCATAATGATGAATCGATGCACAAAATCCACTTTATTATCTCAAAATTGCTCTAAATGTTGCTGAGAAAGTCGCATTCAAATATGTTTCTGTTTCATTGTTAGCGAATGCAGCACCCATTATGTTGTTTTCATTTCCCAACAAGATGCCTAGGGCTTCTACTAAATCTCTTTCAATCACTCGACAATTTTCAATTACGATATCTTGTATTTTTTTCAATAATTTCTGATGTTGCTTTTTTGGACGTTCTTAACGTTGTTTGTATTCAAAGCTTGTACGACCACATTTAAATTCAGCAACTCATCATCATGAAAAATACTGTGTTATATTGATACATATGGCTTGTAAACAAAGAATGAATGGAATGATTGAATAAAATACCAACATAACAAAAAAATGTAGGTTAGTAGCAACTTTTCTTATTGAACCAAACATTTATTCAGCAACCTAATACCACAAATTTATTTCATAAAATAATCTTGCAAGTCCAACATAATTGTACTTATATAATTAAAACTCTTTGCTGAAATCAAATATAACACAGTCAACAATATTAAACCACAAATTAATTGTAAATCCTCTCTTGAATATAGGCTAAAGTTGTTACAAAATACAGAAAAGGAGCTTGTGAAAATTGTGGTGCGATGACACACAAGAAAAAAGAATGTATGGAAAGGCCTAGGAAAGTGGGAGCAAAATTTTCAAATGCCCATATTGCATCAGATGAATACATTCAGAAGAACTTTTCATTAAGCTATGACGGGAAAAGAGATCGATGGAGCGGATATGATCCTTCGGAACACAAAGCTATTATTGAGGAATTTCAAAAGGTTTGTATTAAACAGTATGATTAAAACTGAACTTTACGCTGCCCATAAAAAGTTGCCAAATTAAACATTTCTTTCTGTTTTTATTTGAATACATAGGTAGAGGAAGCCAAACGTCAACTAAGAGCTGATCAACTAAATGCCAATGAAGACCTAGAAGAGGAAGAAGATAAAGATGAGGATAAATATGTAGATGAAGTTGATATGCCAGGAACCAAAGTAGACAGTAAACAACGAATTACAGTGCGGAACCTCAGGATTCGAGAAGACACAGCTAAATACCTTCGTAATTTAGATCCTAACTCTGCATACTATGATCCAAAAACTCGATCAATGAGGGAAAATCCAAATCCAGAGAAAACTGATCAATACGCAGGAGAAAATTTTGTCCGCTTCACAGGAGACACCAGCAAGCATGCTACAGCCCAACTTTTTGCATGGGAGGCCTATGAAAAAGGTGCAGATGTCCATCTTCTAGCAGAACCTACCAAATTGGAACTTTTACAAAAAGAGTACGAAAAGAAAAAAGACCAATTTAAATCACAAGTTCAGGCTAATGTTTTGGAGAAATATGGTGGCGAAGAACATTTGCAAGCTCCTCCAAAATCATTGCTATTGGCTCAAACTGAAGACTATATAGAATATTCACGATCAGGAAAAGTAATAAAAGGCCAAGAGAAGGAAATTATCCGATCCAGGTATGAAGAAGATAATTATATAAATAACCATACAAGTGTTTGGGGATCATTTTGGAAAAGTGGACAATGGGGCTACAAATGCTGCCATTCATTTTTAAAGAACTCATACTGCCTCGGTGAAGCAGGTAAAAGCACCAATGAGGCCAAAGGTCTATTACCAGAGTCTTCAGGGGTTATTTCAGAAAAAGATGAAGAGGAAGTCAAAAAAGAGAAAGAAAGTTCTGATGATTCATCAGCAACTTCTTCCAGCACAGACAGTGAGACTGAAGAAGATACCAAATCCAAAAAGAAAAAGAACAAGAAGAAGAGCAAGAAAAAGAAACAAAAGGAAAAACAAAAAATGAAGAAAAAGCAAAAGAAAGAAGATGACAAACTAAAGAAAGCTTTAGAAGATGAAGAGGAAAGTCAAGCAAATGCAGATAAATTACTTGCTATGGATGAAAGGAAGAGGCCTTATAATAGCATGTTTGATGTTAAGAAGCCAAGTGAGGAAGAAATGGAAGCTTATTATTTGAAGAGGAGAAGAGAGGAGGATCCCATGAATCAATTTATGTAGGTCTTTTTAAAATAATTTAGATTTCCTGTATAATATAAAGTATACTTTGTAAATATTAATTATAAAGTAACTCGCAAAGAATAAACTGAATGATTCATCAATATTTAAAAATTATAATTTTTTATTTTTGTCATAAAAATTGCTCATGAGATATTAACAATTTAGGATTTTGAACATTCTTGAATACAATTTGATCAATATCTGTATATCTATGAATATGACAACAAAACAAACTTGTTGAGCTAGACTTACAATCATTTGTATTAAACCAAATTACGATTTGTTATAACTTTCATAATAAATTTTAGTTTGATCAAAGTACTAGAAGTCTTCCTGGATGACCATTTTAAATTTCTTTTGGTTTGAAAGATTAAACCTGTTTTAAATAAAGAAAACTTTTGTAGAACAAAGTGGGTAGACCCAAAAAAACATTTAAGCAGTTTAATAAGTCCTAACATCCAATATCCTACAGATGTTAAAATTTGGAATGGAATATTTTGATTTACAGCAGTTATTTAAGTATATCATTTAATTTTACAATACTGCAAACTATATCAAAATATTTTATTTGCATACTTATACTGTTTTAGAATTGAGATAAAAATGAAATAATATAAAATAAATAGATTTGTACAAAAATAATATATTTTATAAGAGCATAACTATATAACAAAAATTATTTAAAATGAAATATATTGTTAAATAAGTTTCAAAATGCTTTGCCATTCATGTTGGTGATTTATAATTTTACAGCAGATTTAAAGGGTTCATAGAAAATTAGAATTTAGAGGTAATATCAGTAGTTATTCTCAAAAGTGCCCCATCTGAGATCATTCGAGCTGCTAACATTGCAGTGTTTCTTGCATCATGTAGCCCACAATGTTCTTGTCCCTCAAACTCTAAACCTACTTCTGTAAGTGCTCCAGCTAAGCCTTTCGGCCTTCTGTTGTAGTGTTCCTAAAATATGAAATTATTTAAATTTCCAACACAGTTTAATGAGAAAGATGACTCACTCTATATAAAGCTCTTAAATCAATCCATTTCATAAACATATCAGGCTTTGAAATTCCTTTTCTTCTACATTCGTTGTGTAAACAAGTTCCTAAATCCCAATCAGACCATGTAACAAACACACATTTTTTCTTTCCAACTTCTGCAATATCCCAAGGCATTGCCATGTTATATTTCTTAAATAAACCTATAATCCAGTTTTTAAAAATCATCAGGCAAGTACTTAAAGGAACTCCATTGTCGACTTGAGCTTGAGTGATACCAGTTAGAGAAGCACAAAATTTTGTAAGTTTTGGATTCTCCATTGGCATCAGGTACTGTTGGAATTCCTCCACAATTTTATCTGCTCTAACATCATATAAAACAACTGGAAATTCAATGATTTCTGGAGGACCGACATACTTTTCCCAGCAGGTTGATTCGAAGTCAAGTACTAGTAAATAATCAAACGGTTGAATGCTATGCCTTGTAGTGCACTTTTTATCCACTTCAATCAGATCTACAAGGCCAAGATCCCTAATACTTTGGTTAATATCTTAGAAGGTATACCAATCATGACATATTATAAGTATTAGGTAATAAGATATTCTATAGGATTTACCACAACTTCTTGACTGGTAAAATTGTAAAACCATGTTATATTTATGTGTCATAAATGTCCTATCTATTTAAAAATAATTGCCAATTTATAAAATACTTTATAGCAAAATACAAACGGAAAAAGTAATGATAAATGTTATGATAAATTGTTTTGTTTTCTATTGGCTTGGTTTTTTTTACCAAAGTTTTGATTACAACCAAATCCATAATATAGCTACATTAAAATAATTATTTCACATATACAGGTTAATATTACTTCATTTATAATAGTTTGTAATGAATTTTTCAAACAGCTTTGTTTATTCTCAGATATCGATTTCAGTTTATTTGCCAAAAGGAGTCAGGTTTAACAATGGCCTGCAAGCAACTCTTTAAAAGATACGAGATAATTGTTGCCATTGCTAATGCACCTACATTTGCACAACTGTTCTCCAACATTATAGATAAAATATCTTTACTCAAGAATCCTACATAATATACGAAATTATATGCAGCCAATGTCAATTGGTCTCGAGAGGTCAAGCAAAACAAAGACTAGAAAAAAGAATGATACAATATAAAAATAATGTAGGAAAAAAATATATCATGTGAATTAGCCAAGCACTTAAACAGCACAGGATCTGTCCCAGACTTGCAAAAAGAGAAAGCATTAAACTGTGCAGCTAGTAGAGGAAGGCTCTTCCTTACGATATGCTTCATCATGGAACTCATTAAAAGTCTGAGTGGTGTGTACACTTACTCAATTACAAATTTAACAAAAAAGTGGGCTCAAAGACTTAACCCATGTTATATTATTTCAATTACAACCACAGAACCTATAGATGACACATGGTTTTATGCTTTTTATTAGCCATAGTTGAATATGGCTATTTAGCTATTAAGGCTGTCCTCCGAAACTCTAAGATGAAAAAAAAAACAACCAAAACAGCTACTTTACATCAGTTTAATTGATATTGTCTCAAGTAATGCTAAGTTGTTATTCTTTTTATACAAAATTATATTGAAACTACTGATAAAGTAATCAATGGAATATTTAAATTGTAATGAAAGCCTATAAAAAGAAAATAAATAGACTCAACCCATCCCTACAATCTATTTATCACAAAAAACTTATAACTTATAAACAAATATACATTTTTAACATAATCGAAGCACTGGAAGTGCTATTTTTATAATTTTAAAAATTCCAATTTTAGTAGGCTTTGAAATAAAAAATTTCACAAAAATGTTACAAAAATGCTAAACATGGAAAATATAGCAAGAACAAATAGTGCCGTGTAAATTTGAAAACCGGAAGTGGGACTTTACCATCATAAATTTTACTTTTTAGTTATGAATTCACATTTTAAAATTCAAGCCTTCGCAAAGGGTATTAACATGCATTCCATATTGCAGACTAGTTAAGAGCATATTTATTTTTAATAAGTATTGTACATTACATACAGAAATATTAAAAATATTCCAATGATATATGTGTACTAAAAACGAATTGAATATTCCTTATGAATATATCAATGTGCTGAATATAGACATTGACGTTAGTATTAATTATGAATATTAAAACTTTTCATAAGTGTTTGTAGTTTTATTATTATTAATCGCAGGTATGTTTATGTCGCACATATATGCATACGGGAATGTTGAGTGGGGACACTTCAGATTTTTTTATTTGCTGAGACCTACATATTGAATGCTGGAGGTTGTCATGTAGCAAACATAGGCAAGCTAATTTGCCTCGTCAAAGTTAACTTAAACTCTATATTCTAGAGATTCTTATATATAGTAAACATTTTTACTTTCAAATCTCACCATGTGTGATTGTTTTAAACATAGACATAATTTTGAGTTGCTTTGCACGTTTTTACTCTAAATTAAATTTTAGACATATATGGGTTGTTAATATTCAAAATAAATATCATTTGTTTTAATATAAAATAGCGTTTACATTCAATTAGAAAAAATGTTAATTAATCAAAAGAATCTATGCTATTTGTACAATTATAAAAGAATGTAGCTGTGTTTTTACTTAAATTTTGCAATACTAACATTTTTTCTTTCGTTAGTATGCATTTCATGCCCAATATAAAAGTTAATCGTTTAAATTTTTGTTTGATACCTTAGAATTATATATAGATATATATATATATATATATATATATATATATATATATATATATATATTTGATGTTTATTTTATGAATTAATCTCTATTTGATATATATATATGTTTATTTA
>JAWQRO010000499.1:0-37685 GCA_033557835.1 Helochares maculicollis | reverse complement strand
GTGTGTGTGTGTGTGTGTGGGTGGGTGGGTGTGTGTGTGCGTGTGTGCGTGTGTGTATTTCCATGCAAAGCAATTCTGAATCATCATTTCAGAACAAATCTAGATCTAAAATGTAATATTGTGGCGACATATTCATGTAATGTCTTCAATTATTGCAATCAAAGCTGCGAGGAGCACTTACTACTATATTATTAGTATATTAGCATTATAAAGCGACCTTCATTATGAAAAGTCATATTTAGTAAGCAAGTAAACATTTTGACCAAACTAGCAAAAGTATTGATTGTTTATTGCTAAGATCTTTTTGTGAATTATCAATATTTAATTCAAATTCTGCAATCTTTCTATAATAGTAAATTGTATTCATAATGTATATAATAATTTCAACAGTTTCTTCTTGAAAGAGTTAAAAATGTGTATTGGCCTCCCCGCAATGAGGCAGCATTTTGAATCCAAAGCTCTTGGAAGGATGTTAGTTAAGACAAGAAAAAATATGATTGCTAAGATTTCTTTGTGAACAATCAATAATTAATTCAAATTCTTCAATATATAGCAGTAGTTATACTCATAACAAATTGATATCAAAAGTTTCTCCTTGAAAGGGTTAAACATTTGTATTAGCCTCTCCGTAACGAGACATCGTTTTGAGTCCCAAGCTCTTGAAGGGATGTTAGATAAAACAAGAAAGATACATTGAGAGGCTACACTCTGCAATACAGGTCGAAATTGGATTTAAAAAATTGTCTTAATAAATACTATCTATAACTTAACCAATGGTGCAGGATCGTTCAAAGTAAACAAGGAAAGACATTTAAGCCAAGTCCAAAGTTGGAAGCGATACGTGGTGTTTAATACAATTTCTGAAAGTAAACAGCAAGTAACCGTCATCAACAAAAAGAGAAATTGTTAAATGACGCGCTTTCAACCAACCAATGGTCTTGAAACAAACATCATTTCCTGAGCGCTTGTACAAATGGGTTACACCTACCAATTAGCTGGCAGCGTTTAATAAAATGCAAGAAATTGAATTAAACTGATTAGAGTCCATCTATTAGTTGCGTACGCTTGACCCTAGGGTCTTGGGAAAGCGTACCGTCCCCCTAGATGAGTCCATTAGGGTCAACGCGATTTTTGCGCCCGTCGCGCGAGCTGAAAGACGTTACAATCTATTAGAGTAACTAATTCGTGTTAATAAACTGTTTAACTACACCTGCCAGTGACAAATTGCGAGAGGATGGAAACGGCATTGCTGCGATTCGTTTCGCAAATGTCCATAAACTCAGGATCCAACACTTAACCAGTACTTGATAATCTGAATACCTTTGCATAATATCCCCTCGAAGACAGTTCAACAATTGCGGAAAAGCAAAGTGAGTATTTCCTTGGAGAGAATATTACAAAAATTAATCCGAATGGTAATTCTAGAGCAATGGGATCAATTCAAGATGATCACTCTGCTTGGTTGAGTTAAAAATATTGACCGATTTGCCTATCATAATCATCTATTGTCAACACTGTTAATGCCAGAAGCAACGCTGCAATATGATTTTCTAAAGTTGTGACTCCCTTTCACAAAGTGTTTTACTTTTCGTTGATTGTTCCACCTAATGACCAACACAAATTAAACAAAATGCCAAAATTCTGGGCGTGACTATTCTTGATTAATTTACAAATTTACAGCTGATCACAGTTATTAATTTAACCGTCAATAGGACGGTAATTTAACACACACTTATTATTAACCTCGTTAGGGAATCTTCTTCATTAAGAGGAATCTTAAACAAATTGATGTATCTACCGCACATTAAACTACAATATAATTATAAGTTTTAAAGGTACGGTCACCACTAACTTGTAACTAATTACAGTCAATTTATATGAATACATTAAGAACTTAATGCACATAAAACATCGCTAATTCCTCAAAAATTTCATCCTATCATGGTCGGATGATTAATATTTGGCGAGATAATGGTGTAGATGGATTATCTTCTCAGAGGTATCTGCTGAACGCAAGATGTGGCTTCAAAGCATAAAACTATCTTCTAAACACAAATCATATCTTCTAAACGCAAAACATATCTTCTCAACACAAGACGTATCTTAACGCCAGACATATTTCCTAGAAGCAAAGAGTACCTCGGAAACGTAAGTGTTAGAGGCAAGAAGCGGCAACTCTTTCCAATAAGCTTGTTCTAGTTTAAGACCACATTAATTTAAAATTTTAGTAGATTGGTATTAATGAAGTACATTGTTTAACATTTTCGGTTCCTGCCTTAATTAGCGGTCTCAGGTGCCAAAATGTTGGGAGATTAGACATAATTATAGAGCGTGGTTACAGTAGTAAGATGAAGCTTTTGTTTTCGGTGTTCTCCGCTAAATATTACAATTATTTCCTTTTTAGTACAAGTGCTTATTTATTATATATTTTAATGAATAAATATGAATTTGTAAGACTGCTCACGAGAAAGGAATTAATTCAAAACATGTTTTTAAGGATAACGATCAAAGCAGATAATGACTCACTTCCCAGCGAACTGAAAAACCTAAGTAAAAATTCCTTAACCGCGGAAACTGGTTATTATGTGGGTGAAAAATACCTCAATTAAAGATCCCAACGCTTTGCTGCTAGTGATATTATGACGGTGTTATGCAATTTTAACATCTACCTGCATGTCACTCAGTCTTGCCGATTATATAACATGTTCTAGTTGAAGCTTACGACACTGTGCCCTTAAGGCTTTCAAGTTCTTTATGCTAGATGTTTACCATCGTAATTCTCTTTACATACATATTTAGTTTCCTATAAATTATTGGCCATTATAACGAAACATTAAATTAATGCCTCCTAATAAGAATATATATTTACTCGACTCTGGGTATTATTTAAGAAAAATTGCATATTTATGCTTGTTATCTATACAGGAAACCTAAAATTTAATCAAGACCAATAAATTAATAATGCATGACATGCCTGCCCTGTTTCTATTATCAGCGACGTGGATATCTTGCTGGGCAATAGGTATTATTAATTTATTGCGATTTAATTACTTGTATAGACCATATCTTAATAATTACAACTTTACTGCCATTTTTTGTGCTGGCGCAATGTTAATTTTTGTTATATATTTTAATTGTGTGTTTTTTAGTCTCTGAAGGCGAGGTTGGTTTTAAGGTGTAAAACGGCGAGCTACACCATAAATCTCTTGCAAATAGACTGTAATAATACGACTTGGGTAAAATTAAGCCTTTGCTTTAAAATACTTCACTTAACTTGTAATTAAGCTTATGAGATAAGAAATCACATCTGTATCTACGCACTACGAAACCTATTTTTAGATTTTAATCCTGCTGTATATAGTATAAACTATATTTCTTTGTGTGTTTTTCGCTGCATTGGATGCTTTGGAAATACTTCTTGTAGACTTATAATCAGGGCTGTACTAATTTATGTATGGATCTAAGGGCACAGTAATCTGAAACATCCTCAACATTAATTTTCGGAGCATCAATAATTGGGCGCAAAAACAATCCCTCGCAAAGCATCTCCGTTTCATCCGTCATAACAACTTTGCTCTGGCTCGTAAACGAACATAAGTGATTTATAATGGCCAGCACCTGGCTACAGGGAAGTATGACGCTGGCTTCTAGAAAAGCTGCAATTACAGATGTATAATATTATGATAAATATTGCTGGTTATGGTTCACACATACCTCACCATTACTCGCCCGGGTATGACTCCATGTAATTATTACAATTAGGATGTCATTAAAATCAAATAAATTGATTTTTTTAGCTCTAAAGCTGCTCTCAATTACTGTAATGAAGTATGTAGGTTTACTGATCAACTTTCTCGATACAGGAATTGTTATTCTACCGCCAAGGTCGTTGATTATATCGCTTTACATGTTAAATTAACCATTTGTACGATTTTAATTTGAATATTCCATTAATCAATGAAAGCGAATAAATAAAAAATTGCTTGAGGAAAATAGCTCTTTGTAATTAGAACAAAAATGCGAAACTAGAATCTTGGAATTTATTTGGCTCATATCCTTGATACCGTGCTGAGTTTTCTTACTGTTCTATTTGTTGATTTGAAACAACATTTCCGATTTTGCAAAACCTATCTGATTTGAGCTTTAAGCGACAACTTGATTATCATGTAGGCTTATGGTTTGCTCAAGCTTAATTGTGCCAACAACTTCTTTAGAAAATGAACAGGAAAGTCAAATTGGTGGTTGGTCGAGAGATTTTTGAATCTCAATGAGAGCAGTGCAGCGTCATTAAAGTACCGTAAAGTCACAATATGTACATGTCTTTAGCATGCAGCGAATGAAGTGATGTATAACGACAAAAGTACAGGTCGGTTTGATTGTTAATTTCTCGATTCCATTAAAACTAAACAGGTACATCAGTCTTCGGTCCAAAACGCCATATACGTACCGGATAATCAGTTCTAACACGTACTTTAACACCATCAATTTAAACAAAATCAATAGCAATCAAGCACAGCATAACTGGCTGCGATAATTTGCAGTCAAGGAAATGCATTTATAATAAGAATGGAGGTGCGTTTATCGGTCTATCGTGGCGTGATGGCGTTGTTTCGCATTCCTACAACAAAGAAATGTTACTTACAATTAACGAAATCGAGAATAATGATATGCAGAAACAGCAACCTGCCCCCACATGATATTTTAACCATTAAAACAAATGCAATCAATATTAAGAAGTTTGTGAAAAACTTAAATTTAATTCAAAAATATTAATACTTCATAAATTTGTTCATCAAAGTTAAAAATATGGTGCATATTGCTAAGCTTGGGTCTACATTAATAATTTCAACTAATAATTTTTATGCCAAACTATAAATACAATGTTTCAATACGAATTGAAGCAACAAAATGGCCAGAAACCAGCAGACCAGCAAAAATTTGTCCACTAAAGTAGAATCACCACAAATTTATAAAGGTAGTCATTCAATTTTCTCACAAAGAGGCAAATATAAACAATTATTTAGCCTAAATTTGGCAGTATTTTGCAGTAACTGGACGAGACACATCTGTTAACAATAATATTATTTGAAACACAGTTGCATAAGTGAAAAAATCACTTAAAAGTGATATAATTGAGGATAAAAAGGTAAATAATGACTTAAATGAGTTATATTTGTTATAATACTGTGATAATAAAAATTCTAAGGAATAATTTAGAGCTACTATTAAAATAAAAATGCTCTAAAAATTCGTAGTTAATTATCGCTGAATACTGAAATGGTCACAACTACATAAAATTGTAAAAGCCTACTAAACAGAGACTCTAAAACCGTAAAATAATTAACTAGTAACAATTTTTTCTGCAAAACTCAAACCGTCTAAAAACTAAATGACTTGTAATTTTCGCTTTAAAATAAATGCATCAAAAATACTCAAGCTAAGTGAATTAAAATTTAAATTGCTCACATTTTTAAAATCTTTATCTCTGATTGACAACTTTCCGTTATCTACGGAGCAGAACCTGTCCAAAGAACAACTTCATAAGCCGATTGATAAAAAAATCGAATATTTTGAGTTCCTCGGCGTAAGAACACGACAAAATAATCACGAGCCAATACATGACGTACATATCTCGAAATTGCAACAGGCATTCCTGCATGTCTTCTGAAAAGAATAACTAATGGCATAACTATACTTAATATTGTTTCAAAGAGAAATGAAAAATTGCACATGTCTGAGAAACCAACTATTTGCGTTGTTGTGTGTAACTCTTCTCTCTGTTGATTATTGTTATAATGTTTGTCAGATATCATCTCTGTCTTCAACAAATATCGTATAAAGTAGAGGTATATATTACGCCTTCAAGTACATAATAATATATACAGCAACGATTTCGAGATACGCGTTGTTTTCTTCGAGTTATCCGAGTACTTAAGTCCTTTTTTCTCCCCCTAGGAAGAACAAAAATTTGTCACGTGCGTCACGTAGATTTTCTTCCTTTATACTGTACGAATCGAAACGAGGAAATCGGATCTATTTCAAGCTTATAATTCCGAAACGACAGCCTAGTGGGTGGGTGCGACTATATAAAGTTAGTTAAAGCAAATTAAAACCGCTTATAAATTATACAGAGAACCGTGGAATATATTCTTCGAGTCAGGGCCATAAAGTATACCACCAGTAATAAAGATATCTTCCACAATTAAAGATCTGCCTCGGGTATATGTGGGAGTCCGATGTAAATTACCTTCTTCAGTTATTTGGATTCTAGTTACTTTTGCTGGGCAACGATTTTTCAATGGCTCATTGAAAATAAAATAACATGGTGCAAAATCAATGACTTGAAAGTTAACTAGTTAACACCATTTTCATCTAAAACATCGTGAGCTGGGGATATATTCTTATTGAACATCACAGTTCTTACTCATTATGACTGAATGAGAACATTCTTTTACCATTTTAGGCTTTCTTTAGGCTTTTCTTGTTGATTTAATAAAATTAAAGCGTTTTAAAATTAGTTTCTTTTAGGATAACTTTGGCGACTTAAATTTGCAGCGTACCTTTGATACACTTTTCCATTCGAAGACAAAAAACTAAATAGTGCAAAAGAAGGATGGATATGATGGTTTCGGGCTATTATAGTAGACGTAAAGTTGTAACGATCTACAAGGGTTTCAAAACTTAATGGAAACTGATTGAGAATTTGCAGCTGTTAAGTTGGAATTTTGTGTGAGCATGCAAGGCTAAACTTAGTAAATCTAAAATTTAGATTTGATCGCGACTTTATAGGGGCAATTTTGATTGTCTTGAAAATGTTCTTTAGAGCAGGTGGTGGAAAGTCTCAAAATTATCTTCTTCTTCTTTAAGTATGTTTTTAAGCCAGGAGCACTGTCTGTGCCCTGGTCTCTGCCTACCCTTAATTTTGTCTTCCATCACAAGTTGTAGAAATTCATATTTTTCGTCTCATTACATAGCCGAGAAATGTGATTTTTCGCTATTTTATTATTTGGATGAGTTCACGTTCTCTGTCCATTAGGTGTACGACTTTCACGTTGCTGGTGTGTCCACAACATTTTTAACATTTGCTGAAAAATCCACATTTCAAACGCCTCAAGTCTGTTCAAGCTACTGACTTTTAGCGGCAACGCTTCTACTCCATACAAGAGTATGGAATATATGTAACGCTTGACAAAGTTATATCTTATTTGGGTATCTAGTGATATGTTGCGTAGGAAGCTATACATTTTCAGGAAGCTCGCCCTGGGCATTTCAGTTCGAGCTTTGATTTCCAAATCGGGATTCAGATCCTCTCCAATCCAGCTGTCCATGTATTTGAACTTTGGGACATTTGTTCGGCATTCCATTTACATATATGTGTGTCTGTTGACATGGGTTCCGGTTTACCCCCAGGATCTTTGTCTTTGAGATGTTTATTTCAAGTCCCATTTGGTCTCATTTTGCTGATATTCTATTAAGTAGCCTTTGCAATCCCTCAGCACTGCCTGCCATTACAACTGTCGTCAGCATATCTTAAATTGTTCACCAGTATTCCATTCCCTTTAATTCCATTCTTTGCACCTCCCAGTGCATTTTGGAATACTACTTCTGAATACACATTGAATTGCATCGGGCTCAGTACGCAACCTTGTCTGACTCCACTCTTCCGTTTGGGAGCCCTCAAGTCTCACCATCGCTATCTGGTGTTCATAGAGGTACTGGATGATTTTTAGATCTTGGGGGTCTAATTCTTTTCTTTCTAGGATACTTAGCAGCCTATTTTGTTTGATACAGTCAAATGACTTGGTGTAGTAAATGAAACACGTACACTTTATTTCTCTGATCTTGGCACTTCTATAGTAGTACCGACAGTGCAAACAATGCCTCTCTACTTCGCAGGCCCTCTCGAAACTCCATCTGTATTTAGCTCAGATCCAGATCGCACTTTTTGTGTATTCGATGTTAGGTCTTCAACAATAACATCAGATCCTGGCTCGTTAGACTAATCAGTCGGAACTCGTCGCAGCGTTTTGCCCTCTGTTTTTTGGAGAGTGGAATAAATTTAGATTTTAGCCAATCTTGAGCGAGTAGCTGTTATATATTATGTTAAAAAGTTTTGTCAGGATTTTTTGTTTTTTTTGCCGTCTATGAATTTCAGGAATTCTGAGATAATGTTGTCAGGCCCAGCCGCTTTACTGTTTTTGATTCCTTTGAAAGCCTTCTCTTTTTCTGAGGTCAATATGCTTGGTCCCATTTCTGTTTGTTGTTGGTTACAAAAAGAGGGGTCTTTGTTGTCGAAAAGTTCAGAAATATAGTTTAATCACACTTCTTGAAGATCTTGTGCGTCAGCCTCAAGATTTATCATGATTATCCTTTGTAATTTTCAGAACTTTTACTGTTCATCCTGATTAATCTTTGTTCAGGAATTATAAATTTGTGAACTATATTTGATATTAGTTGTGTCAATGGCTTATTTTGGTTGTTATTATTCTTCTAAGTTTTATTACATTTCCTAATTGCTCCTAAAACTTTCAGCTTTACAATTTTCCTACGTCCATTCAGTGATTATCAGCCAGTTTTGATTTTATACTCAAATTGGTTTGCTGCTATATCTCGGTTTAAAAAAACGAATTTTGACAGATAATTGTAAGGGCTATGCATTATTCAATATATTTACCAACTATCAGAAGTTCCATAATTTATTATTTTTGAGATTGCAATGTTAATTAAATGATTTAATGACTTTTTGCATCATCCTGAGCGCTTCTGTGGTACTTGTGCCAAGTTTAGCATGATATTTAATAACAGCACCTTGTTCCATTATTGTTTTCCGGCATGTAACAACATCAAAAATATTAAAATCAATGATAAATGCCAACCGATTTAAATAAAACTCTTAGGCTGTGTTCATATATGTCCAAATTTCATATGACATAAAATTTAAACAGATGTCGATACTGATTGCTGAGATATAGTTTCAGTCCCGGAATTAAACTGCCACAATGTGTGTTGTAGTAAGTATAGTAAGTAAATTTATTGAAAACTTCAACTTTTAGTAACGATCAACAGCTTACACGTTGACTAAATGCTTAGAGAAGAGCTTTGAGCTAGGCTTCATTTCAAATAAAAGTTGTCATTAAATGCTTATTAAAAAATCAATTTTAATTCATAACAAATCACACTAATGGCCATGCAGCAAACACTACATGAAAATCTAGATCATAATTTAAATTGAAACTAAATGTTTGTTCTACAAATGTTTAGGTAAATAGCGCTTGACTGTGCAATTTCTATTAGTCCAGGGAAATAGGACTATTAAAATAATATTTAAAGCTATTTGCTTAGATTATGTGATATATGAACAGAGATTGCAATATTTTGCATGATTTAATTCATGAGCATAATAAAACAGTTCAATATTCTTCACGATACTACAAGTAGTCTCATTTCCATGATTTATTTTTAATTTTCTGTGAAGAATACTTCAGATTCTCATCAAGGTATTTCGCGATTCACTTTCGCCACCAACGTTAACTAGCCCAGACTAAAAATTTTATTACTTTGAATATAGACTTATGCGATTACGGAATTATCCTTCCAGCCACATATCTTCAATGAGCCTAAGCTTCTTATTCTACTGATGCGATGAACCAAATTTGGGCCCATCTTGAAATATCTAAGTAATCATTTTCTAAGACTGTTCATTTTTTAAATATATGTAATCTCTCCTCCTTCATGTCGGATCCACTATGTCGAATCCACTTCTTCGTGCTCCGTTTTGTTCATTTAACAATGCCTTGTATGTTACATCTTTTGTATATTGATATTATTATTTGTATACTAGGCAATGATATTTGCAAAGATTTTCTGAGGATACTTCATCTAAAAAAATAAATTGCTAAAACACCTCTACTAAATAGTTCATAATCTGCTTCTTAAATTTAAGATAGTCAATGCACAGGTTGTCATTATATTATTAATTCAATCCAATATTACTTTTTCCTAGCCTTAAAGGCTCGCTGAGTGGAGTCAATTTTGGTTTAGACTTTTCATCATGAACAAATAATGGAACGTTGCGCCAATACTATTAAAATATTTAATTAAACAGCGCTTTTTTTCCCATATAGTGCACTTTTACATATTAATCATACTGGGAAAAATACATCCACAAACATAACTATTCTACGTATATACCTTATTCAAATATATTTTTCAGCATAAAAATATATAATATATTAAATATAATTTTATACTCTTTGTTTGATTACGTATAAAAATATAATAGCTAAGAGTTTTATAATAAATAGCCTGTGTCAGTCAAATTATGATTTCAAATGCAGCAACGAGATACCTGCAGAGAGTAATTTAAGTGAAGCATTTGAAAATTTAGCCAACTAACCTTTAAATATACATTTTAGAACCGGACCTTACTGCTTGACCAAACAGAGCCACGTCTTGCATTGCCTTAGAATCCATCAGCCTTAATGACAGTCCTCACACTATTTATAGCCCGTTCGTCATCTCGTCCGCGCTCTTGCAGGAAAATATCTCATTCACGAGATAATAGCGGATAATCGCCAATCTGAAAAACCGTGAAATTATTGTATGTGCAGCATTCATACAAGCCAAGAATGGCAATTTCAAATATTTGCATATAAATAACTTCATCGCACATTGAACAAAATTTCTATACATAGTCGATACGAGAAAAAGGCATAAATGTGCGAAAATTATCTTGAATGGGTGATAATTAGCAATTTTCTGGCTGTAAAACAATCGCTTGATAGTCCATCGAGATGAGCGATTACAAGACAGTTTATGTGCAAACAATTTGTTGCCTGAGATGTGTGGAGTCATCTTCTAGTTCGAAGATCTAGGAGATGCGTAGCAATTTACATAATTATGCAAGCACTGGTTAATTAGAGAAAATGGACTCTGCTAATGCACTCAATCATTGCGAGAAATGTCTATAAATGAATAATGAAGAAAAACTGCGGAATTTCATACTAATGCGGGAAACTCGTGCCTCTTTTTATTCAACATATATAGATAATGCGGAGATTGAATTTTTATAATTTTTTGCGCTTTGCTTTCTTCCATTTTTAAATCTAAAATCGTTATCTCAGTTAACCCGCGCTACTTTACTTTCGTAGATTTATCTCCTAACTCAATTTCAATTTGGCAACTTGGTGAAAACAAAGCAAGCATCAGCTCAAGTCTGCTAATTGTTTATGAAAATTGTGTTATTTCCGTAATATGCAGACTCAACATTACCTCTCTCATACCAACGCTTGAAACTACTATAAATGGTTTCTAAAATTTAAAGAATTTATGTATCTGTGCGTCTGAGATTAAACATAATCATCAAGTACCAATTTGTCCCATTATAAACGATTTAAATGTCACCCAATTACATTCTTTGTGCCAAGTCTTCTAAGTCACTAAACTTTCATTACAAATCATCACACAATGAAGATTCTAAATAATTGCTACGTAATGCTGGCTCTGCTGAAGAAATCTCCTATCTCTAGAATGCATCGAGGTGCAAGCGGAAGAAAGAAATTTCCTCCATCTCATTTATTCAAAAGAATAAGACAGATTACTTCAATTAGCATCAATTATAAATACTAATAACGGGTTAAGTGCGAATTATGCTTAGGCAATCGCCGCCATTCCCTCTTCGTTATCAAATAAGAAAAGAGTGCGAAATGTGATCTAAATATCACAGCAATGATGGATCTAAATTTAATAGCATACTGTCGTAAAGTGGCTTTCTTACATCGCAGCTTTGCTTTTCCATCCTCGTAATGAGAGTGCGCCGAGAGATTTTCAATGTGACGTCCAATTAATTTAATTATTTATCTACGAGATATGGCAGCAGATAAAAGTGTAATTCTAAGCGTAAGACTCTCGGACATGTAAAGTGTTAATTGCATGTTTTAGATAAAACAAGATTGGCCGTAAACGCACCAATTATCATACTCATAAAAATGAAAAAAAGAATCCTCTTGCCCTTTTTATGTAACGCCTTTAAGCTTGAGTTGAGAAGGTCCTTTGCACGGCTCAGTACCGAGCTTAATTGCGTTGATGTATTGCTTGTTGATGGATAGTCCAGGCAAGGTCTCGCAGGCTCTACGTTAACAACAAACAAATATCTAAATATTTGCATGAATGATTATTTTAATGCAGTTGATTTATACGATACCTGGAATTATTTCCTTGATAGCCAGTGATGTCCCGAGGGTCTGCAATTAACTCAAATTTGATGTAGTTGCCTATATATCCTTATCAAGAAGTCCACGCATGGAATAATTAGTGTTTCTTTGATACAGCTGCGATTGGCACGGAGGCAATTACAAGCAGTTAGAACTTGATATGTGGTGTGTGGGCTGGAACAAGTCGTACCATTATTCCTTAGATATAAATATCGAAGAAGACAAAAGGCATAAATAGAATAAGTACTGAAACAAAAAGTTGGACATTTTACTAAATTTTTGTACACGTTATATGGGAGTTAATTCTGCATTATGTAAATATCATGCGGATCTTCGAGGAAGCCACCAGGTAAACTGACAGGTATTAAAATTGGCACATCGCGCGTTGCCATCGTAAACCAGTTAAGACGAGTTGAAAAGAGATTGGAACTTGCCACCTCTAAAACGTTAGTCTTTGATTTTATTGCAGTGGGAAAGCTGGACATTTTTGCCGGATAAATGGATTTTCGTTTTACAACGATGGGAGTGATGATTTATTGCATTGTAAACTTTATGGTGCTTTGAATTGTTTCGGAATTTGATGCAGATGCGCTAAATATCCGCCGCTGCATCTCATGTACAACCATTTACCATATCTGTTACGGAATCTATATTTCATTGCGATTTTACAAGCCATGAAATGTAAGTTTTCCTGCTCCCTTGTTTCTGAAATCTACTTAACGGGAATAATCATGCATTTTAACTACAGGTTTTGGCTTAGTATCATAGTCGAGATCATGAAATCAAACATAAAACACACTTTAAGCAGATGGCAGTACATATATTAAGAGTACAAATAAGTTTCCGCCGGTTTAAGGAAGGTGTCGCGAGACGCGGCCTTCGTTAGAATTTTCAGCTTAAAAATTAGTCTGTTTGTTCTAAAATATCATAATTTTACTATATTAGTGTCTCCGTGCTAGTAAAATATAATTTTCTTGAGCTGAAAATATCTAAATTTGAACCAAATAAACGTCCTTTTCGGGAACTTTTAATTTATTCCTTTAATTTAAAAAAATCTGCAGCTAAGGCGCATCGATTGCTCGTAGAAGCATATAATGAAGCTGCTTTGAGTGAGAGAACGTGTCGTGAGCGGTTTCAAAAGTTTAAAAACGGTGATTTTAATGTAGAAGACAAAGACCGCAGTGCAATGCCTAAAATTTACGAAGATGCAGAATTGGAAGAATTATTGGTAGAAGATTCGTCTCAAACACAAAAAGAACTTGCTCTCACATTCAAAGTCACTCAGTAAGCAGTTTCACACCGTTTTAAATCATTAAGAATGATTCATAAACAAGGAAATTGGGTTCCATACGAATTGAAGCCAAGAGATATTGAACGCCGATTATGCATGAGTGAAATACTGCTAGCCAGGCATAAAAAAAGGTTTTTTTACATCTAATCGTCACCGAAAATGAGAAATGGGTACATTAGGACAATCCAAAAAGAAGAAAATCATGGGAAAAACTTGGCCACGCGTCAACATCCACAGCCAAACCGAATATTCACGGAAAAAACTCATGCTCTGTATATGGTGGGATCAGCTGGGTGTGGTATATTACGAGTTGCTTAATCCGAGCGAAACAATCACTGAAACTCTCTACCGAACACAATTGATGAGATTGAGCCGTGCTCTAAAAGAAAAACTCCCTCAATATTATTCTAAACACGACAAAATAATTCTACTTCATGATAATGCTCATCCGCATGTAGCGGTTCCGATGAAAAACTATTTGAAAACACTTGATTGGGAAGTGTTACCCCACTCACCGTATTCACCAGACATAGCGCCATCCGACTATTATTTATTCCGGTCAATGGCACATGCTCTGTCGGAACAGCGGTTCACAACATATAAAGATACCAAAAATTGGGTTGATACGTGGATAGCCTCAAAAGATAAGGAGTTCTTCAGATGTAGAATCCGAATGCTGCCTGAGAGATGGGAAAAAGTGGTTGCTAGTGATGGACAATACTTTGAATAAACTTTAACTACCGTTCTGTTAAAATAAATATTCAATTTATTTATAAAAAACGGCGGAAACTTATTTGTACTCCTTATAATTTAACAAACAAATATGTAGGTGCGTTATTTTAACGTTTTCGGGTATCACACTCATCTTAGTTGATATGGATCCAGTTTGAGGAGCAACAGATTTGTCTGAAGCAGAATGACAGTATCTGAAAATACAATTTACTATATCGAGAAGAACTAAGAAACTCCAATTACGGCACTTAATGTTTTAGTCAAGAGAGTTGGTGTTTTTGGTTTGGGCATTTAATCTAAATATGTATTTGTTCTTAACATTTATATTTGATTTGTCATGATTATCAACAACTTTACAGAGCAGAGCAGAGCATATCAAATTAAATTTTTCTAAGAGTCTCTCTGTCATGATGCTACTAAATTGAATGATATAACTGATTAAAGCGTTGCAAAACACTCTTCTGATGCTACAAATAAGAAAATTTGCACTCCACAAGTTTGAAAGAAAAAAAGCGAGAAAAACGTTATATTTTGAGGCTTAAAGTTGTTCTTACTTTTAGGGTTTTTAAACGGGAAAAATTATTAGTTAGGTATGTATGCAGAAATGATTTGCTTTTAAAATTGAGAAATGTGAAGAAATAAAATGTGAGAAATGCTTTACTTGTCTTTTAATCAATTCAGCCAGATTTCACCAGAAACTTTTTTCAAGACACAACTTCGTTTTTCCAGCTAGGAAGAAATATATAATCTGAAGATAATCAACGTCAACAGCTCCAACAAAGCATTGAACACTGCTGTTTTAATTTGCTTATAGTTTTCCTATAAATGTTAAATTACGCTAGTAACCCATTCGGTTATACTTTTCCTGAAGGAGTATCAAGGTCAAGAGAAGGTAACAAGAAAAGAATTGCCCAAAGGGTGCCTTAAGCTTCAGGAATGTCTACTTTTGGTATGACAAATGAGAATTGTGTCTCCTATTTTACTTACTAGCTTTTTAAAGGCACTCCAAATCCTTGAGGTTTGTAAAAAATAGGACTAGTGCTGATTTTAAAAATTATCAGTTAACAGACATTATTCCTCTAAAGAACATAAAGTTCTACTTCTAAATACTGTTAATGACAATACAAATGATATTCTAGTTGGATATAGCTTTGGCACTTCGGAGCGATAATTTGTTGAGTTGGAGCTAAATGTGCTGCTCTTATTTTCCAAATCTCAAATCCTTCATGCATAATGTAAATTATTAGAACAAAGCAAGTTACAAGTAAACCATGGAAATGTGATTAAGGTAGACAAAATTTTATATGAGGGACCAGAAAGTAATGTCTTCGCATATTTTATTGTCATTTGGTAGCTCATTACGTACTTGGAAGGCATGTCAGAGACATTTTGAGGTTATTGTATCATATTTGCTTCTGTATAATTAAATATTAGACTTTTTGCAATTTGGGCCAGCCAAATCACAGAAGAGCCTATCCGGCATTGTGTGCTTTTTGAATTTCGCAAGAATAATACCGCTACTGCTGCGACTAAATACATTTGCGATGTTTATCCAAGCGCATTGGACGTTCGAAAATGCCAAAGATGGTTCTCCAAGTTCAGACCAAGCAATTGTGATCTTTCGGACGCCCATCGATCAGGAAGACCAACAACATTAGATAACGACGGGCTAGGGTTAAAAAAGGAAACAACTTTCAAACAGCCTTAACCAACCTTGGTCAACCATCCAAGAGCATTTTCCGCAGATTGGAAAAATAAGCAGAGCTGGTGTTTGGGTAATCTATCCGAACAGAATAACGCCAACCGGTCCATCAGGTGCAACGTATTGCTTCAACGGCATGCTACAGATCCGTTTTTTGATCGCTTGATCAATGGAGGTGAAAAATGGGTCCTGTACGACAATCCGAAACGCAAAAGGCAGTGGCTCAGTCGAAAAGAATTACCACGAACCACTATAAAGCCGGGTTTACACCCCAAAGAGGCACTTCTATGTGTTTGGTGGAATTCACGCGGAGTTATTCACTTTGAAGTGTTAAAACCTGGACAAATTGTTAATGCAGATGTCTATTGTGAACAATTGGAACAAATAAACCGGTCTTTGATTGAAAAGTATCCAGCAATCGTCAACAGAAAATTAGTTATTCTGCAACATGACAATGCAAGGCCGCACTGTGTAAAACGGACCTTAGACAAAACTAACGAATTGGGGTGGGAGGTACTGCCTCACCCACCATACTCGCCCGATATTGCACCCTCGGATTATCATTTATTCCGATCACTGCAACATTGTCTTAGTGGCAAAAACTATTGATAATGTCCAAAATGCTATCTCGACATATTTTACCGAAAAACCGATTGATTTTTACCACTCCGGCATTGAAAATTTGTATACTAGATGGCAAAATGTGGTTGATAGCGAAGTTGAATATATTGTTGATTAGAAATAAAAACTTGTTAAAAATATAGTCGTGTGAATTTAACTTAAGAAAACAACATTACTTTCCGGTCCCTCTAATACTTATATTTAATTTGTCATGACTATCAACTATTTTGCAAAGCAGAGCAGAGCATTGCGATGCAAATTTTTGTTAGAGTCTCTCTGTCATGATATTATTGTATTGAATGTAATAAATGATTATAGCGTTGAAAAACACACTGCTGATGCTACAAATAAAAAAAAATTGAAAGGTATAAGTTTGAAGGAAAAAATCGAGAGGAATGATATGTTTTTAGACAAAAAGTTAAGCTTTTATAGCCCGAAAAATCATTAGATATGCATGCGTACAGAAGTGATTTGGTGTGATTTGCTTTCATAATTTAGAAATGTAAAGAATTAAGAATGTGGAAAATGCATTTGTTGTCTTTAATCAATTCAGCCAGATTTCACCAGCAACTTCTTTTAAGACAGGGCTTCAATTTTCCAGCTAGGATTTTCCAGCTTGAAGATAATTAACCTCAACAGCTCAAACAAAGCTTTGACAACTAATGTTTCAATATATGTAAAACTGATAGTTTTGCAATAAACTCTAAGCTACATTAACAACCCATTCGATTTTGTTTTATCTGAACGGGTATCAAGCTCAAGAGAAAGAAACAAGGAAAGAATTGTCAAAATGGTGCCTTAAGCTTCAAGAGTGTTTGTTCTTGGTACAAGAAATGAGAATTGTGTCATCAATTTTACTTACTAACTTCTTTAAAGGCACTCCTACTCCTTTAGACGTGTAAAAAATAGGGGTAATACTGCTTTTAAAAATTGTCAGTTAACAAGCATCATCCATCTAAAGTACAAAACGTCCTACTTCTAAATACTGTTAATGGAAATATAAATTATATTCTAGTTGGATATAACTTTGACACTTTGGAGAGATAATTTGTTGAGTTGGAGCTTTAAAATTCTAACACGATGCATCCAGTGATTTTAAGTATTATCCAGATCGCTATAAAATTGATAAAGCGAGGTCAATGCATTGAGTTTTTTGGGTGAAATTATGCATAACGAGAATGTAGATGAATTGGCTAAATTATCAACTAACAATAAGGAGATATATAAAATATTTCTAACCGGCTGTGAAGTGATATCTCTTATTAAGAAAGACATAGTGATTAATCAATGGCAGTCGGAATGAAAACACTATCTAGAGAATAGTGCTACTCAATATAGTCGAACTCATCCCAAAATTCTTACAACTCCTTGGTATGAGAGATGTGGCATATCTAGAAGATTCGACACCACGATAGCAAGGATGAAATTCGGGCATGGCATCTTCCCAGCTCATCCTTACAAACTGAAAATGATTAACTCTTCAGTATGCACATCCGGACATTACAGAGCAGACCTGAACCATCTAATCTTACAGTGCCCTAACAGCAGAACCGCCATTGACGGTTTCTTAGAGACAATCCAAAACATAGACAGAACGTTTCAGCTGCCAACTTCAGTAATTAACATACTACAAACTAACAAATTTAAAATAATTGAAGCCCTTTATGAACACACTAAAAACATTAATTTAATGATATGACTCCACCTATCCCACCTACTGTTCCAAGAATCGATTTGTATAACTATTGTAGGGCTATAAGGGCTATGATCCCGAAGAAGCATGAAAAAAAAATTCTAACACCTTCAAATGTGCTTCTCTTATTTTTCAAATCTCAAACCCTTCATGCATAATGTAAATTAGTAGAATAGAGCAAGTCACAGGTAAACCATTTACTATGGAAATGTGATTAAGATAGACAATATTTTAATTACTTGAATCAACGTATTTTTGATTCATGATGTCATGTTTCGTCTCACCACGACTATCAACAAATTCAAGCATCAACAGGTTTTGATGCAGCATATTTGCCTTCAGATAAAGGATACGTTTGGAATTAGAAATAGCTCAAGTAAATAGGGCAGCACTAGAAGAATCGCTCGCCTATTGTAAATGAACGCACTGAAAAGTACCTGCGAGTGTATCTGTTGCGCTTTAGTAATTCTAACACCAAAACGAAAATCAATTGAAAAATTTCAAATAAAAAGCCAATAATGTTGCTCACGATGAAACTCCAGCGCAGGTAATAAAAATATTTAAGAGTCATTAAAATAGAATTAAAACACTTGACTCCATATTGACGAATAATATGATTAATCGCTTGGAAAAAAAGTTGCGGATAGTATCTTATACAAAACGAACGAACGAATTAAGTCTACACAGCCAATCTACAGTTAAATGAAAGTTGGCAAATGAACCATTATTAGAGGCAAATTTTATTGTAAGGAGATACAAGTGAATCGTATAAAAGTAGGCTTCCTAAGCACTACTTCTGATATAGATTTATTTACAGCGTTTATTTCCTCGCTGCCGTCGACGCGATGTTGCGATTTAAAACTCTAAAATGCAGCTGGTCGTACTTCATCCTGAAACAATAGGTTGTGTTACTCCACCTGTAACTGAACGTAAAGGTGAAATTAATTTCAGAAAGGCTCTGTTTAACAATCTCGAGCTCTCGGTTTATTTTGTGTAGAAACCGAGCACGGTTGGTACTCACGATTTAATGATGGAAAAATATGGCTATTTGATTGATTGCTTTTGTGAACCAGCATGTACTGTGTTAATAGTCATATTTTCTTGTTAATATTGCTGACTGATACGACGATTTTGTAATTAATCTTACACTTGCAAATTAGTGTTGTGGATATGGTGTCCGTGTTTGTAGGATCGCGCGTATGTATTCTAGATACCTATATTTACATGCAGTTACACCTTGGAGCGATTTTTTCAATTTAAGTTATTCATTTATGCAGGTACCTCTGGAAAATAGTAATTTCCAATTTTAAAAACAGCATGAAATTATTAGTAATTATTTAAGAAAATAAATTCTATGCTTAAAAATGTTAGCGTATAAATTTAGGTTTATAATAATTACATTAATTTACTAAGTAAAGGTGAAATTTGTGGCGTCCTATAGTGTTTTAAACTACAGTATCTAAATTAATCAGTTAATAGGACATAGCGTCCTGAAGCTACTGCTTCGATGAATGATAGAAATGTATGCAAATTTCGTCGCGTTTAGAATTTTAACACGGGCTACGGCTGCGTATCTACGATTTATTCGTCAATCGCGATGTAATAACAAGCGCGTCAAAATTAAGGAAACCATCAAAGGTGATGAATATGTCCAACGAAACGTTTTTATCTCCTATTTGGGTCAATGAGACGCATTTCAGCTTAAAAGGCGGGCGCTAATAAGCCAATGAAATGCTGATTTAAATACACAGAAGAAGAGCAAAACATAGCTGACCCTATAATTATCGAATTATATTACATGCAGTGAATTTCCTTCGAAACTCGTGATGGACTATTTTTACAGTAAAAAGTTTATTGGCACTGCCGCAGGCTCCCATCGATCTTGCAGAACGATATGCCGGTTGCACGCAAGTTTTTTGATCCGAAATTAGTACATTAACTTTTTAAAAGGGGCCATAACTCGTTGGATGGCAGTCGTCCAAGCCAAATCCAATGTTCACGCTAATACCGATGCCCATTTTGATCCTATGGCAATGCCAATTTAGGTCTTCTGTGGAACCAGCGAGCTTTCCTAGCCAATTACGATCGGCGGTGTTTTTTTCTTTTCGCTTCAAGGGCTTGGGTTCCATTAGACGCGTGCTGATGTAGAAGAAATGGTATCACCACTCTAATAAAAAAATTGTTTTGGTAACGGTCAATTTAACAAGGTTCCGCACCGGTTGGTTTATTGTACCGTATTTTACGCACACTTTAGACAGGAGAAAGATTTAACAATCACGTTGCATGATAATAATCATGGAATGAAAGACATGTTGTTCTGGAGTAGCCGAGGAGACCAACGCCTTTGATGGGGCACACTTTTTAGTGAGTTGGATACGGCAAGCGGCGCGAGGAAGACCTAGACCACCTGCAACGTAGTGCCTTCTCCAATTATCTTATAATTTCCAGTATGATGTTGCTTAACATTCAGAAAATTGCGAAGAGCTTATGATTTTTAAATCGTAGTGACCATTTACACTAATGATGATGCTTATGGATTGAATGCGGATATTGGTTGCATATTTACCTTATATTATTAGATGAATAAAGAACTAACCTACATTCTGTACCACGGTTTTTAAATTTCCGCAAAATTGTTTGCCCGATTCCACGACACTTATGAGAACCATATTCATTACTTAGTAACCTTCTCCTTTAGCGAGATAGGTAAAGATAACAGTTGCGAATCCAATTTATATACATATAGGTAAGTGTATACGCACGGTGCGGTATATGTATGTATTATTGATGACCAAGTCATTAACAGTTACAAATATGGGCACTCGTACTCTCAGGCTTTACCTATGTAGAATAAGTTTCTCAGGTAATTAAAGTAAGGTTTTCAACGTGAGGCTTAATCAAATATTAATTATTTGTGTATGTGATCAAATGGACAATTACAAATGCACCTGTAACAGCAAAGGCAGAATAAAACTCCCCAGGGAGAGACTTTTCTTATGGTCATGTATTTGATATTACTGTCATTAAGATATTGTGTTTTTTTAAGAGAATGTACATGGTATAGGAATTCGCTGGAGCTAATTCGAGTGTTTTTTACTTCATTACTCTACACTTAAACTCTTCGAGTGCCTCTAAGACTATTTTCTCCAAATATAAAAGCATTATGACTCTTTCAAGCGACTCTAATAAAAAAAACTACCACACAGAAAACCTATGGCATATGAAAGAACATTAACAAGTTTGTATGTAAAAGATAGGATCTCACTCGTATTGTATACACTTTACTTCTCAAGATTCTTTATTCAGTCGGCGAGATAAACTAGAGCATTCAATGAAATCACCAGTTGCACATTTGTGTGTACTTAAAATTTTTACTCGAGGATCTTTAATACGCAACCAGCATGAAATAAATATCCATTTTCAGCAGTGTTTCCTTTAGCCGAGCTAACTAGCATATTATCAGGAGTTAATTAACAGTTCTATCTCTTCAATTTCTGCTGGATGTACAGCATTCAATCAGTAATTCAAGCGAACATTTGCATATCTTAATTATCGACCTGTCCAGTTGCGGTTTGTGTCCACCGTACGCCCGCTAGGTTCAAGTCACGAGCTTTGTTTATAAAATGGAAATTTTCACTTTGCTCATCATGAACGTAAACTCGTCTTAATCAATTAATAATCACCGTTTCCGAGATAGAGCCCATTTAGGTAAAAATAGCGAACCTGCCGATATCGCGCAGCCGAGCGCGCTTTACGTTCATACAATTAATAATACATGAAATATATCATTTTTAGAAATTGAAATAACTCGCACTTGGGTATGTTTTTGAGATATCGATCGAAAATGTCTGACGTGGCGTGCGGCTACACTTATATTCCGCAGATGCTGGGAACACATCTTTTAATTGAAATAGAAACATTGCAGGCTCGCTGCGCTAAAAGCAATATATTACTTACATCTCTATTATCACGCTTTATTGAACAAATGGAAACATTTAATAATATGTTATAAATAAAAGATCGTAGCGCGAAAGAGAGAGAGTTTTGGCATATGTGAGAAAGTTCAGACGGGGATTCTGCATCATTTTAATCTTTGTTTAACATCAAAAATTTACTTTATAAACAAATTCATACCTTGTTTCACTGTCAGGTATTACTAAACAAAGTGAAGGGAAGCTGTTGCGTACATGAAACAATCCTACCTCGAGTATTTTACGAATCTTCACATTTTGAAGGCCTCTAAATATATTGTGATTATTTTTGAATGTACATTTTTTTAAATTTTAAACTTCTTTAATAAGACTGATATTTAAATAAGATTTTAACAAGATCTAATGATCTTGAAATTTAAATACAAATAACAAAATTGTTACAAACATGCTGAACATTGTAACATTAGCTAAAACAAATAGTTCTGTGTAAGCGAAAAATCGGAAGTGGTGGAGGAAGCTATGAACTTGTTAAAATTGGGTCCTTTCCCAGAGGTTTTTACAAGGGTTTGATATTAGAGTGTCCTCAAGTGTCTGCTGAGAAAAGAATGGTAAACTGAATGTTTCATTTGCCCATATTTGCATATTTTACGTGCGAGACATGGGTCAAATTCTGTCTACCAGGAGTAACTCAACTTGAAACCTTCTTCTGAAGCAGTGATTCTCGTTTCCATCGATCTCAAAATAAAAGTAAGCATTACCCATTATTTTAGGTGCAAATCTTGGTACAGAAACTTCTTGTATCAAATATTTTTACAAACACTTTTTACAATAAGTATAAAAATTAATATCAGATAACTCGACTCTTCTAGTTCCTTTATATAAAAACTGGTCAATTTCGCAGCACATTGATTCATTTATTATACATATCTAAGACATGCAAGTAACGACGCACTTCTACCTAAATTTTACTAATCATAGCAAATTTCACAACTTGTATTAGGTTGGCAACTAAGTAATTGCCGATTTTCCAAATTCGTAGTTGAAGCAGTTTTTATGCACACATTTCCACCATAACATTTTTAAGGTCATTTGAGATGTTACTGAGATGAGTTTTATTAAGCATTCAGTACTGAATTCGGACTTATTTGGGAAACAGTGAGTGTTTGGGATTAAAGTAAATATGGAAAACGAAAACGCGCACTATCCTCATATTTTGCTGTATTATTTCAGTAAAGAGAAACTGCATCTTAGGCTTACAAAATCCTATGTGCTGTTTATGATGACAAAGTCTTAAAAAAACGACAGTGGCGAAATTGGTTGGCGAAATTTCGTTTTGGGGATTTTTTACTGAAAGATAACAAGCGCTCTGGGCGAGCGATGGAAGTTGATGATCTAATCAAATCAATAATCGCTGTCAATCGTCACATTACAACGCGTGTGCTTGCAGAGAAGCAAAATATATCACATACGAGGTGTGTTCAAAAAGTATCCCGAATTTTGTGTTTTTTCAAAAATTATTTATTTATTCATGAATATTTTGTCCCCTTCAAAGTAATTCCCATGAGATATTATACACTTGTGCTAACGTTTTTTCCAATCTTCAAAGCACTTAAAAAAGTCACTTCCCTTTATCTTGTTCAGCTCCTCCTTCGATGCCATCTATATCTCGTCAATATTAGCGTAGCGTCGTCCTTTCATGGGCCTCTTTAGTTTCGGGAAAAAGAAAAAGTCACAGGAGGCCAGATTTGGAGAATAAGGTGGCTGTGGGATTATTAGTGTGTTGTTTTAGGCCAAAAAGTCGCGCACAAGCTACGATGTGTGAGCAGGGTTATCGTGGTGCAAAAGCCAATTTTTGTTCTTCCACAAATCCGGGCGTTTCTGGCAGATTGCTTCACGCAAATTGCGCATAACTTGCAGGTAATATTTCTTATTGACCGTTCTACCTTGTGGCAAAAACTCACGATGCACCACGCCCCTGCAATCGAAGAAAACGGTAAGCAAAACTTTCACAGTCGACCGAACTTGGCGCGCTTTTTTCGGTCTCGGTTCATGCGGCAGCTTCCACTGAGATGATTGAGCTTTGATTTCCATGTCATAACCGTAAACCCACGATTCGTCACCAGTTATGACCCTCTGGAGCAAATTTGGGTCGTCGCGCACAGAGTCCAACAGCTCATTAGCAATTTTCATGCGAAGCTGTTTTTGGTCGAAATTGAGCAATTTTGGTAGGAATTTCGCATCAACCCGTCTCATGCCCAAATCATTGATACAAATCGGCTGGCACGAGCCAATCGATATGTCTAGGTTCTCAGCAACTTCTCTAATGGTGATTCGACGATTGGCCAATACCATTTTCTTCACTTCAATTTTTTCGTCTGTTGTTGAAGTACTAGGGCGTCCGGCACGCTCTTCGTCGTTCACATCTTCTCGGCCTTCTGAGAACATTTTGTACCACCGATAAACGTTGCTTCGGTCCAAAGTAGCTTCTCCGTATGACACAGTCAACATTCGGAATGCATCCGAGCACTTAATTTCGTTTTTCACACAAAATTTGAGACAGGTTCTTTGATCCATTTTTTTGAATAGGTAAAAATCGAAGACGAGCCAAAACATGTGCAAGCAAAGCAGCTCTCAACAATTAACTGAACATTCAAAATGGCCGAACTGGTCGGTATAAGTGAGAGACATGAGTACCAACATAACGCCACAAAAAAATCGAAATTCGAATATACGTTACCCGCGAAAATTCAAAAATCGCGATACTTATTAAACATACTTCGTACATGCATAGAAAAGCATTTACAACACCTTGGCTGGATATCTTGATTCTTCATGAATTTAGGGAAATTCACTTGGCGTAAACACCTGCGATATGGTTCTTAAGCGCAACGGCAATGAACCGTTCTTAAAAAGAATTATTACTGGTGATGAAAAGTGGACTGTGTATAACAATATCACTAGAAAATGTTCGTGGACTCAACCAAATGAACCTGATATAACATCAATAACATCAAAACCTGATATTCACCAAGCAAAGGTCTTGTTATCAGTTTGGTGGGATTATAAAGGTATAGTTTATTTTGAACTCCTACATCGCAACCAGACGATAAATTCTGAAGTTTATATTCTTCAACTTACCAAACTGGATACTGAAATCAAGACCAGATCACATACATCTTTGGTCACTCGCCAAAAATTGTTGCAGCTTAAATGGAATGTGTTCCCATACCCACCATATAGTCCTGATATAGCGCCATCCGATTATTATTATTCCGAAATTTACAGAACTTTCTGCAAGGAAAGAAATTCAATATCGATTATGAACTAAAAAACAGCAGTTGGCACATTTTTTGCCAATAAAAACCCACAGTGGTATTATGGTGCTGTCTGAAAAGTAGAAAAAGGTCATTGAAAATAATGGACAATACATTTGTAATTAAAGCTGTTTTGGTGGGTAAAAATATACGTTTATATTTTTTTTAAGAAAACGGCAATTACTTAATTGCCAACCTTATAGTAAGTATAATTTTTCATACATCCAGCTTAATAGAAAACAGTATTAAAATGGTCAACTTATTTGAGTAACTTCCAGAACATTGCATACTTTATGGAATTATGAAAACAAAATACGTTGGTAGTATTGGCATTCCTTACAATCTTGAAGATAGAATACATGTACCAGGATGTACTGAACAGAAATACCTGCAGGTGACAAGTTTTGAAGTAGACAGAGAAACAAGAGAACGGATTACAAAAGCAAGAAAATAAGACAAAGAAATCAAGAGGCTGAGTTGAAATAGCAGCACATGATGATAATGATTTATAAAACAAATTTGGGGCTTCAATATTTAAAACAAAATACTCCTCAGTTAAACATTATTCAATCGAAATACGTGCATTGCTGCATGGATGGAGTATTATACGAACTAACCTTGCCACTTCTGCATGCAAGAACATTCAGCCTTTGAAAAAGATAAATAATTTTACTGCTCCGCTCATAAAATGAGTAAAAACTCCTCTAGGAAAAAATGAATAATGTGTTCACGCCTAACAGCCATAATTCAACAATACTCAGCTACAATATCTCTTGTAACTCATATAATATAATACTTACCAACGACGTGTTATGTCATTGCAAATGAGTGTAACTATACACAACAATCTCTATAATATAATGGTGCACACTTAAATAACAAACAATGACTTTAATAACTGATTGGGATAGTTATCACATACGTTTTGTTGCTTTAGACCGGTGCACCATGTAAATGTCATTAATATCGCGATTGTAACTTTGCCAATGCACTTCTATAACCTGGGTACACCCGATACTGTTGTAATTAATATCTGCCACATATTGTTTTTGTTTGATATTATAAGTGTCTCGCATTAAATACAAGGTACTTACAATTTAAATACCCCAGCAAGACTCAAGAGGAATTTAATCAAGAAGTGCTATAAATCAAGAACGATCGCGGTCTTTGTTAGCTCTGAAAGGTCCTGATTGAACCAATCCTTTTGTAGGCGTGGGCGGATTTTCACAGCTTACTTCCAGTACATAACACGGATTAGAACTAATCGAGACGAAATCAAAGAAAAATCGCCAATATATCGCAATAGGCACAAAACTCGAAGCCGGTATTTAAATTACCAAAGAGGATAAATAACAGACTATTAATTATTAGAAGTATCAGGCACACAAATTAAGTCATAATTTATTAAACTTCCAATTATATTTGCGATATGTTCAAGAAGAACAAGCGGACTAACGACTATACCCGTTTGGGCATGAAGTTTTGAGATTTCCAAAGCCGATAATGGAATTAAATATTCGTGGAAAGTTGACAAGAAAATTAATCGCTTCTAATCCAGGCTAAGATCTTTCCTTTAATAGAAAAGCCTGCGCTTCAATTAAAGTCGGTCTGCGTCCCACTGCAGTACCTGCGCGCTAATCACCTTTTTCGAATTTTTTCAACTCTTTAAGTAAACATTTCTCTAGCGAAATAAATTAAAATTAATAACAATTGCTTATTAACATACGACATATGTGTTGCATATATCTAGCCGATAATTTATAGGTGATTAAGATTTTTATACAGAAATTAATTTATAATGAATTTATTTTAATAGCTGCCATTTTAGTCATAGCTATAGATAAAACGCAATAAGTAAAACATTGTTTTTTCTACAGCATAACGTGCTAAGGCAGTTATAAAAAAACTACCAGCGAGTTTCATAAAGGTCAACTTTAACAATGTATTTCATTATGGTAATTAAGTAAATTAAAATTAATTTGTAACACGACTATAAAATTTATTACTTTACTCTAATTAAATTATTTTTTATGCGAAAATTGCTTGGGCTATATTTATTCATAACCAAAATTGTCATGCCGAAGACTTAAACTACGCCATTGGTCTTACTTAAAAAAACTTTCAGCGCTACAATACCTCAAAAGCATACATCGAAGCATTTGATTTAGTGTTAATAAAGCAGTTAAAACACTAAGATAGCTGAATCTATTTGCAAATAAATACAGGTTAATGAAGATATAATTATTTTAAAATGTTGACAGTTATGTGTGGAAAAAATTGATCAAGCACTAAGTAATAATTCATTATTCATATAATAATCCAGAATTTCTTTTTAAATATCCGCTTCGGGTTATGTTGGTTCTTGACGGTAAATTATCAGATTGTATCAGCGCTTTAAGCATTTTTTGTTCGATTTTGAATCGACTTATCAAACTCCAAGAGGCGGCTTACGGGAAATTTGAAATTTCGGAGGTTTGGCCGCCTCTTTTTTTGCTCATTGTTTTTCGTCAATTATTCCCATTTAATTTAAATTGGCTTCAGGCGGCATTCTCAAGCCTCCTGCCCGCTGATTTGAAATATCCAATAAACAATCCGTCCAAGCGCAGCTTCTCTTCAACGCTCCTCTTCTTTCTCACTGTAAATAATTTTTCAAGCCGCTACTGGAGCAATTATCAATGCTAATCACTGTATTTTTTATTAAGTAAATTCTAATCTAATTGTGCTGCTTTATTCCATGCTTGAACTGATAACCATAATAGAATACCAGGTTTAATGAGAGCAAGATGAGCTGGTTTATTTTGTTTATCTAGCAATTAATGTAAACGGAACGTGTTGGTATCAACTGCTGCTGGTTGAATTCAAATGGAAATCGCTGAGAAATTAGCGGAACTGATGGTTATTTTCATGTTTTTATTCGTGCCGGTTAAGGCGGGGACAAGGTTGAGATGAAACCGTTACTGGAAGATGCAAATAAAAACCGAAATGAACCTATGACATTTCGCACTTTAAAATAATTGGATATTTAGTAATATTATGCGTTTGACGTCCAATTATATCACGTATCGGCCATTTCCATATAAAATAATGACACATAATAGCCTATCCCCGGTTCGTTTATTGCGTAACAATAAAATTGACTTACTTCCAATTAATGCGCATATTTGAAATGGCGGAGAGTTTAGAAATAGAAAACTGCTTGGTACATAAACAAGTAATTTGTTGCAAATTGCTGTCGCTGAACTTTCAGACGATTATTTTAGTTCGACATGCGTTCATAGAGATAGATATTGTTTCAAAACAATAATTTATGATTAAACACTGCACCATTTACTACTGTTTTTTCATTTTCATTTTCCAATAGTTCATTATTGAGATGTTAACGTCATATGTGACTTCATTATAATGATGTATTGGCTGCAGAATATCTACTAAGAATTCGGTGAACTTAGGCTAGTATAGAACACTTTTAATCCAATTTTATGATTGATTGTTATGTTAAATAGAATATTTTATTATAATCTTTCTGCTTTCTTACTTCTGATGGCTTCACTCACATGATCTTCCACTTTCGCAATAAACTCATTAAACATAAATGAACCTAGAATCTAGAAAACTCACGGGAGTATCAGTTTTGAAACAAGCTGTGCAAATTATTTGGTCCAAAGCTATCATATGAAGAGTAAAATAGAGTAAATAGATTAACTGTTTAATAGGCACGCAAGAAAATGAAGATAATTTAATAGAATGTATTTTTATATACGTCTGCTTTTGCTGATTGATAATTTGTTGTATCTAGATTATCTTCTCGTTCTGCAATTAATTTTCACCATACTTTAGAAATTCAATGATGGTGTCATCTTTCCCCGACTGTTTTCTATTTTTTATACTTTGTTTTGTATTGTACTAGTTTCTATGTTTTCGCCGGTTAAGTTCTGATCATGGATTATTGTGAAATATTAAATTCAATTCTCTGTCTGGTGTCATTTATTTATTTGTTTCCGTTTTTGCACTTCCATACTCTTCTATTGACTTTACATAGTAATCCATGCCCTTAGTGTATTTCGCCCAGAATATTTTTTTGCCTGTCTGACTGTCTCCATACTGTGCAAGATATACTGGAGGTTTTGACCTAGATGAGTCTATTAGATGGTTTCTTCTTTGAGCTTATTGTATTGATGTTTCCAAGATCATGTCCATCATTAATTGTCGTAGGTTTGTGCTTTTGAATTACAAGAAGTTAGTTGACATTTGTCATCATAATCGAAAAGCAGGTTATTGTAGATTAAATGGTTTAGCAATTTCTTTGTCATAAAATGAGAGAAAATTCTTGCAGATCTAAATTAATACTTTGTATATATATGCGAGATTATAAATAGGGCAAGAAATTCCACCACAGCGGCGAAATTCCCAAAATTGGCTGCAGGACATCTACTAAGAATAGAGATTCAGTATACTTGCTGGTATTGAACCCAATTTTATGATTAATCGTCATATTAAATAGAATATTTTATTATAATCTCTCAGCTTTCTTACTTCTAATAGCCTCGCTATTATCTTATACTTTCGCAATAAACTCATTAAACATAAATGAACCTAGAATCTAGAAAACTCACAGGAATATCAATTTTGTAACAAGCTGTGTAAATTATTTGGTCCAAGGTTATCAAAATCAAAATTAAAATCACTCTATATAACTTATAAACAGACAAATTGTTTAATAGATGTGCAAGAAAATGGAGTACCCTTGAAGATAATTTAATAGAGTGTACTTTTTATATACATCTACTTTTGCTGGTTGATAATTTGTTGTATCTAAATTATCACCTCGTTCTGCAATTCATTTTCATCATAGTTCAGTAATTTATTGGTGGTGTCATCTTTCTCCAACGGTTTTCTACTTTTTTATACATTGCTTTGTATTGTGCTAGTTTCTATGTTTTCGCCGGTTAAGTTCTGATTGTGGATTATTGTAAAATATTAAATTCAATTCTCTACACGAATACTTGCTGTCTGGTATCAATTCTTTTAGTTGTTTCCGTTTTGCACTTCCATACACTTTATATAGTAATCTATATATAACTTATATTAACTCTTCTTTAGTTCTTCATACTATGCAAGATCTACTGGAGGTTTTGACCTGGATGAGTCCCTTAGATAGCTTCTTATTTGAGCTTAGTATCTTAATTTTCCAAGACCATTTTTAGCATTAAGTGTCGTAACACTAATATTGATGAGAAGGACATAATTATTTTTATTTCATAGTGAAGTGTGCTTTTAAATTATAAGGAGCTAGTTGACATTTGTTCTTATGCTCGAGAACTATGTTATTGTAGATTAACCAATTTAGCAATTTATTCATAAAATAAGAGAAAATTCTTGCAGATCTGAATTAATATTTTGTATACATATGCGAGAGTATAAATAGGACAAAAACTTCCACCGCAGCTTCGAATCTCCCAAAATTGGCTGCAGGATATCTACTAAGAATAGAGATTCAGTATACTTAGGGTGGTCTTGAATGCAACTTTATG
Source organism: Helochares maculicollis (assembly GCA_033557835.1). Lineage (NCBI taxonomy): Eukaryota > Metazoa > Arthropoda > Insecta > Coleoptera > Hydrophilidae > Helochares > Helochares maculicollis. The sequence goes on along the minus strand of JAWQRO010000499.1, from coordinate 6,657 downwards.
GTTGATCGTCATGTTAAATAGAATATTTTTTATAATCTTTCTGCTTTCTTACCTCTGATAGCCTCACTATTATCTTATGCTTTCGCAATAGACTCATTAAACATAAATGAACCTAGATTCTAAAAACTCACAGGAATATAAATTGTGAAACAGGATGTGTAAACTATTTGGTCAGTGCATATCAAAATGAAGACTGAAATTACTGTTAATAGCTTATAAACAGACGAACTATTTAGTAGACATGCCAGAAGATGGAGTACTCTTGAAGATAATTTAATAGAGTGTAACTTTTTGAATATATTCGAGAATATAAATATATGTCTAATAAATTATTTTTTATATAAAAATGTTCAACTTTGACATTTTCGTAGCTGTTGACTCTGTAATATTTTATGGCAATTGCAAAAATTGTTATAATAATGTTAAAAATTATAAAAAATAATAAAGCAAGTCACGCATAAATATTTAAAAACTGATATTTCTTGGAGCTTTTGTGAGGAAAAGAGTATTTTATTGCCTATCTATGCTGAGAAGTTTTATATTATGTTTAAAAACATTTTATTATATTGATTATACGTAGAAGATACGTACATAATACTTTTCCTCGCGGTCTTTAATATATAGAAAAAAAAGGAGAGACCTTAAATAATGCAATAACTCAGTAAAAAGTGTAACAAAAGAAACGTTTTTTATCAGAATATTCTGAATGTGTTCATTTATTTAATTACCCTTTTTTGTAACACATGTATTTACTTCAGTTAGCTTTTGGGGCTGAAACTTTCTTACCACTGCTACACTTACAAATTGAGTGCGATTGTTAACTATTACTTCTTCAAGGCAGCATATTCAAAAGGATTTGTCTTTCAGAATTGATTGTCGGCTTTTTGCTAATCTAACCCTTGAATTTTTCCATAAGTTCTCATTTGTTACTTAATATTTTGATGTAATAATCAATAGAAGCTTCAACAGGCCAATTTAAAGTCGTTTATGTCAAGTCTATGCAGGATTATTCTAAAAGAGTGAAGGAGCTCTTTTATATGTAGATATAGAATCTTCTAGATAACTCGATATCCTAGAAAAGCAGTGGCAATTAGAGAACCAATTATGGATCTTATAAAACCTTCAGTTTTCTCCACATTGATAGTCTCTAACTATCTAATTCTTGTCTTTATTTGCGAAGGTATGTGTTTCAAGAATAGTAGAGTTTTATATTTGCAGAAGAAGATACACCATTAAATGATATTTGATTTAGTAGGGCAAAATGTATTAGAATAATGAAAATTTGACATGAAAAATAAAAGATTTTGAATTTTAAGTTGGTATACTGATTGGTTTTCTACCCAAAAAACTGGCTGCATTTACAATAAACACGTTTTTGGGCAACAATTAAATTTCTTAGCGAATTGTTTAGTCTTACATTCTTAGAGTGCACACATTACTTAAAGACGAAAAAGTGAACTAATTTTATCTGGATTACTCCTGATATCAGTATCAGAAAATGATGCGACTGTGATATTAATATTATGACTAAGGAGAGATTTTATTGTTGCGGAAATTGCATCAAAATCTTTTGTCCTTCATGCTCAGTGAACCACAAATTAGTCATCCATAACCTATTTTAATTGACTGTACATTATTCATTTTTCAATGTTTAACAATAGTCAGACCTGAAAATGTCTTTTGGTAAAAATACAGGATGATACAAATATTGGGTATTTGCTAACAATTCACGCTAGTGCTTGTCACTTAAAGATTACTATGCATATTTCTATATTCTATAAGCTGCACATGTTTATATCTGTGGAAAATAGGTGTTAAGTAAACCTCCTTAAGTTTTATACAAATATACTTAAATGCTAACATTTTCTAGCTACAAAAAGTTCAATGTGGAGAGATTGTTCAATCATTGTTTCGTTTCAAGCAAAAGAAACATTCCAAAAAGTGTAGATCATTAAGGAACTTTCTTCTAGATACTCTTTCATTGGAAAACCTGCTTTGACATGAATTTTAGAACAACTATTCCTAATCAATTAAAGATCTTTGGGATATACGGTATTTTGCGTTTATAAATACATATACTGATGTTCCAATTTTTTAAGTAGTTATAAATGATGAAGTCGCAGTACTACAGCAGTACAACTCTTGAGTTTATAACCATTTTGATTGGATATACTTACTGATCAGTAGGCAAAAATTCGTTACAGTAAATTACTATTAAATGTCGAACTACTACATTTTCTATTTAATAGTATATATATGCTATTATTCCATAAATATATTGATTATCTAAATATAAAAAGTGTGTTTGATTCAAGATGACACATTTGAAATATTACTCCAATGCAATACTTATGAACAGTGATAATAATAACTTTTCGTCAATAGGTTTGGAGCTTTCTATCCCTACCGTATAACTACAATTAAATGTGAATGTCAATGCAACCGGCATTGAAAATGGTGAATCTGGAGCTCATATAAGTATTTCAGTCATATAATAACTAGAGCAGAAGAAATGTATAAAAAAATGCATCGCATAAACCGCAAAAGCTGCCTCAAATCGAACGTAAACCTGAATATTAATAGCAAAGCGACACCTCATAATTCTATTTTTATAAATATTTTTACAACTTTATATATATATATATATATATATATATATATATATATATATGTTTGTGAAAACAATATTAATATATGCAGAAAGATAATGTTAATAGGAACTCAGTGGTTGCGAAATCAACACCTTCATATCAAATAACAAGAGCAGGAAGATTTAAAGCAAAAACCTGTCAGCAAGCCAGCAATTACAGAATCGAATCCGGGCAGGCCAGCTCAAAACTATCTTTCTTGTTGCCTTATGTAGGTGTGTTAATTTTAATAAATTGATATGCATAGTGGGCAGGTCTTCTGCAGTTCATTTATTCTAGCGGTGAAATGCATCGAACGACATAGTTCATCCACCTGCGAGAGAATTAGTCCTCAACTTTGACCTATCAACATCCACTGTGTCATGATTTACAACGCTTTATGTGAAACTGAACCATTGCATTGGTACCAGTAATTTATTGGTGTTGGTACCCGTGTAGAATTCGAACGCGTGGGCTCAGACTCGCAAATGCTAAAGAAATTTATGTAAATAAAAGTACACAAAAATTGTTTCACCAGGATTTTACTTACTTAGATAAAACGCGGTTTCCTTGTGGGGACTTCAGGCTATATTTCAAATCCGTATCGGAAGGCTTTGGCCTGATAAATTTCCGTGATAAATCGGAATACTTGTAATAATTTATCAATTCTTGAAGGAACTGACTGTTTTTGTGATGCGAAAAGATATGTTAGACGTTTAAGAAGACAAAGGTTAAAGATATTCAGAAACTACGCGTGGAGTTTCGTTGCAGCGTTGAGGTGATGAAAGCTTGTTGAGCCTATACCAGATGAAATTCTTTACCGGTTTCATAGTTGAACGTAGATTTGGAAGTTTCATTGCAATGGTAAGTAGGCTAATCTCTTAATTCATCATTCTCAATCAGCGTCAGGAAGGTGTGATTAAAAATTAGACAAAAATTTTAGTTAATCCTTATGACAAATTAGCAGCTATTCTGAACAACAGATGAGGGAACAGGTCAAGTTGGTTAATTAATTAACGTGTTTCGAATTGACGATGTTGGGAAGTATGCGTACGGATGGAGAGGTGCAAGATCTTAGTACTTTATCAATTGCAATGGACCATTTCTAAAGGCTCATCATGCTCTTAATGACTGCGGCAGCTTCGCACATAATTCATCCCAATATTAGCCTTGCTGAAGCCGATATGTTTACGCAATTTCAAGTGGCAAGTTATAGATTTTATTTAGAACAAATTACTTGAACAAGCCCTCAGGGCTCCCGATCTATTATCTACATTCTATCTGCGCCAGCAAAAAATGGACTAGCGTACTAAAAATAGAGGTAATAACATCCTGTTGTCATTAATCTTATTTGATGACAAATCCATTTTCATGAAACGCAAAAAAATCAGTCGATATACGGAACTCGGTCAAGTGGTGTAGTAAGAGAATTTTAAACAAACAAAAAATTAACAAAAGCAAATACTTTGTTAATAGTCCACACACAATGGCTGATATATTTACATATCGTTAATGTTATGCAAATCACTTTAGGCAATTTTTTAATTAAAACACGCTTAGCAATTATAATAATCTCAAGTCGACTGTATGTAGCTGTAATACTGCTTAATCACTATGCATTACAAATTATAAATAAATCTCAGTCGGAAAAAAATTATATCGATTGGAGGCAATTTCCCAGCAATTGTTTGGAACAAAATATATATGTTACACTAACCGGCCTTGCTGAAGGTCGTTTGAGTCAGGTGTTGGTGTGTGAATTGATAATCGTTCTTAAAAAAATCGGTGGTTTTTATGGAAACTCGCAGCCGCACGACCTGGGAAAATCACGAGCTAAAGGTTGCGGGTTTGAATCATTCATTAGGCGGCATTAATGATATTGTCATTAGTTAGCAAGTAGTTTATTGCTTTCATAGGTTGATTGTTAGAAAACCACAACTACAATTTCAAATGTCGCTCTTTCGCAATGAAAATATCCACAACTTAAATTATTGCGTAATTATATAACAATGTCTGATAAGAACTTACGTTTGCATCAGCATAAAATCAATAAGCTTGCTGAAGAATTTCTGTAAATATCTTACTTATACCTTTGAGATTCTTTAATCTTTGTATAATTAACATATTTACTATTGACTGTGGATGTCTCTTACAATAAGCGTTTATATAACTAGCTTATGCAATTAACTTATCTTTAAGTGGACGGCCAATTGTTTTAGAAACCTTTTTCAAATCACTTGAAATGCTTTGACAAATCCGGTGGAGGAATATCCAAATGTTACTCGCTAATTACGAAACAAAATAGCCGTACCAGCAATTTAGGAGTATTTGAGGCTTCACAGTGATAATAATTTAGCTGATTTTTTGTTGGCAAAGACATGAGATCAACTGTCTTGCAAAAATCGTATTTGCTATATTTTATATCAACTCGTGAAAACTGTCCATGCAAACGTCATGCTAATATTGGCTTTATCTAGTTTTATGCGCACCATAACTTTACTCTTAATATATGCGAATGCAAATGGTATGTAAAAGGACCTTTACAATTCTTAGATCGACTGGATCCATATTTTGCTTTCCTTCCTTACCGTCTAAGATTGATTACTCCACTATTGTCAATATAAATACACCTGTCTTCCTTACAGCCATTCAATACCCTTCCAATATGGAAACTTCTGTCTCCTGTCTGTCTAACCATCCGCTTGCACTCGCATCAATGGAACCAATGATAGCCCCGGCTGATCTACCGATGAAGAACGTCCAGAACTCGCAGTTAAAAAAACTAAAATTGGTAAGCTTAAACTACTTGCGTCATAATTCTATGTTGAAATCGTTAAGATTATTATAGGTATGGCTGGTCATGTCTTCTAATATGAAATTTTCAAGTTGGTACATCATTACGCTAACAAATGAACTCTCATAAAAACTGGCCTAGCAAATCACCGTAACAGTTATTTTCTACGATAGATTAAATTTTTGATTGGGAGGAACTGTAAAAATGGCAACCAATAACCTTATTTCTCCCACTTTTTAGAGGTAAATCGGAGGATATTTGAAATAGTTTACGCTCAAAGAAATTTCCGCGAGCAGAGCCCGAGTCCTTGCTTAAGAAATCACTAAAAATGACAATGATTATGAGAATGCATGCATATAGGTCAATATTAAATTCAAACTGGTTTAAGAATAATTTAACACAAAAGTAGTGATTATGAGAACCGTACGAGCGATGTGGTTGCATTCGATGGGAGTGGAACTTTATCATAGTCTTATCTCCGCCAATAAATCTTAAAAATAAAACAATTAAAAATGCAGAGTAACGCGTTGCAAAATAATCGCCATTCAAGGTAGTTTATAGACGCATAAAAAATAGTAATTTACACATTTGCGGATCTAATCGGCTATTGATTGATTATTTTAAATTGTTTATAGATCGTGGCATGTCCACGCTCTGCTCTATTTACATACGTACCTGGCCAGTTTACGACCTGCACAAAGAGTTATGATCTCCTTGTTGGAGCAAATTATTGTACATCCTGCTACCACGCACACTGCAAGACCTTGCATTGTATCAACACTTACATAACTTCTTTAAGGGATCTTGAGGTATTGGCAGTACTGACCACTCTGAAACGTTGATTTGCATAAGCACTGAAGCAAAATAAATTATATCTTCCTCATTTCGAGTTTTGTTGCTTCTCTTTAAGCGTCGACCTAAGTATAAATCATATTTTATTTAATTATTTACTTGCATCTGCTTGCAAAAAATGTCCCAAGGCACCGCAATCTTGGATAATTTATATAGAAAGATGGCTCATTTTCTCCGGATTTACATAATTTATTGCTGGAGTTATTAATTTTGTTTTGATAATTAACTTACTTTTAGTTTTCGTTTTCTGATTCAATTTTATTGGACATGCGTTTGCAGTTGCGTAAGTCCATTAGAAATGAAGTGTGGTGATTAGAAACTTTTTCGTTCGAAGCAATAATTAATATATTGTTTGTCTTGTCTATTTATAATTATATATATATA
>JAWQRO010000498.1:0-37688 GCA_033557835.1 Helochares maculicollis | reverse complement strand
TATATATATATATATATAGGTATGTATGTATATATACAGTAGTATATTTTTTTAATGTGCGAAATAAAGAATGAAATATCTGTTATAAGCGAGAAAAATAAAGTCAAACGGAAAGTCTTTTCACTATATTGACCTATTTTAAAAGACATTGTTTCACATATTTCAAATAGTTTGCCTAAAATAGTACTGCAGACTAGTTTAGTTTATTCCAATTTAAATTTTATATGATTTTCGTCGAAGTGAAATCCAATATGAAGCTTCAAAAAAATTTACAATCAGACATTAATGATTCTTTTAACTATGATGTTCATATAATTTGGCACCATGTGTTCATAATAGCCTTATTATGAAGAGCATTTTAACGCGCTTAAATAAATCATGTATTTAATTGCTTAGAATCGTTACACTACGGTTGGTATAAGTAAAGCCTATGCATTTCTTATTTTTGTTCTTTTGATATCTTACTAGGTTGTACCAAGTATCGTGTGGTCTTATTAACTTATTTTAAATCGCATATTTACTGAAAATTATATATGCCCTTTCGTTTTTAAGTTTCAATGTTCTTACTTCTGCAAATAATGTCAAATATTATTTATCAAAAACATAATTAGCTTTCTAAGCTACTGGAAATTTAAAACAACATATCTTAAATATCTTTATTGGAAGGGCTTGATACAACTATTTGTCAAGGTTGCTTTAGAAAACAATATTTTGTCTTCAAATTTATAGCTAAAAGTTGCCATTTATATCTTGCTTTAATATGATGACATTTAAAATCTTTAACAATAAAACATATTAATAGTTTTCACCAATACTTGAGTTGATATGAATGCGTGTACATTTTGCAAGAATGTTATCACCACAAAGTAGCTCTCGTTGATACTACATATAAATTTTATATAAAAAAAAATTAAATTGGAAATGTCGCAAGCAAGCACAAGGTGTACGTTGCATTTGGTACTATATCTAGATACTAGTTTGTTCATAAAGATTTCGAGGTAAGAAGTAGCGTTACTCTTACCCTAAATGTTTTTGATATGTTGGCTTAATCTGTCAATTCTTTAACAATGGAAAAAATCAAGTATCGTGCAGAGATTAAATATTAATTTTTGGAAGGCTTAAAAGCAATGGAAATTTATGAACGAATGTTGAAGGTATGTGGACTTATGATCTTCAGTTATTACAGTAGAAACATAGGTTGTTGAATTTAAACGTACAAGCCTTGAAGACCATTCACGTCAAGGACGTCGAAAAACAGCAACAACACCAGAAATCGTAGCAAAAATACAGTTTATCGTATTGGAAAATCGTCAACTGACAAAGAGATTTAGTAGAAGCTCTAGGCATCTTTGGGCAGTGTAAACAATATTTTGACTGAAGTATTTTCAGAAAGTTATGTGATCAGTGGGCGCCTCGTGAAACAAAACTTCATTCGTATACAACTTTCTCATTAGAGCGTTTTGAAAAGTATAAATTGGATTTTTGCGTCGGATACTCACTATGTATTGGTCTATCATTATAAGCTTAAATGAAAACAAGAAATTAAAGAGTAGTGTGAACCTGGATCTTCTACACGGAAGAGAGTTGTCCAGAAGGTGTTAGCATGAGTGCTTTGGGGTGCGAAAAAAATTATGTTTGAGGATTACTTACAAACTGGTAAAACATGAATACTACTGTAACCCCAAAACTTATGAGACAACCTATTTCATATATATTTTGGTAGGGCACTTACAAAAAGATACATGCATGCATTTAATTTAAGAGGGTAGACCTACTTAGGATGACAAAAAAGGCTTTTATTTACAATTTTATTTTTGGCAATACGTTAATATAATTTATAATAGTTGTTTTTCAGCATGGAAGATACTTATTTCACAAAGATGTAAATTTTTAAGATTATAAATTGACAAATTCGTAGGAAACTTGCGACGGGTTGGAAAAAAGGGTTTTGGCATGAATACTGAAACTCGTCACTGAATCATCTAAAATAAAACCAAATAGGAGACCATTACCAAAGGGCATAATGCTCCCGCTAAACGGAAGCATTTGAAGCATTATGATTTTTCCAAAAATGGCAAATTGAACTTTGATTCTTCGATCACAATTTCAGTTTCATTTTCAGTTTTATAAAAAAATAGTCATCCACAAATAAAGTACGGTAGCTTTAAATATATACTTCCGGCAAAAATGATTAATTTCTCATTTTTATTTCTGCTTGGCATCACATAGCTAATAAGAGAGTTTATGGCCAAAGTGGTTAATACTTTTGTAAAAACTTACTCCAAGACTGTGGATCACTTGCCTAGTTTTACGCATTAGAGCCTACTCTAATCAAACTTACATGTCCACAGAAATAAAAATTTCATTTGTCTTAATTTTCTGAGAACATTTTTGAAATATTTTTATCAAAATTACTACAAATCACTAGTTGTAAGTTGAGCAGTCTTCTTTTTTGAGATTACTTCTTTATATTTGAGTGCCTGATTTATAGTATAGTCGGGTTTTGCGGGACAACACAGCTAAAATGCAGCATTTTTGTGGCTGTGTAGATACTATACAATTACATATATAATACTTTGATTTTTAGGGCAACTGTATTAGATTCTTGCCATAAAGAAGCAGATAACTGAACTGGCATTCCGAAAATCGTATTAAATAAGCTATGTAACAAATTGTGCTAGTAAAATTTGATAAATTCTGAAGAAGGTTATTAAAAAATCCTCAAAACAACCATAGCATTTTTATAGAATTAAGTTTGACGTTACTGTTTAAGTTTACTCTCACCAAAGAATGATTTATAGTATGCACAGTATAAATATTTACTTTTATTTGGATTTAAATTTTTACATTAAAGTATTAAGAAAAACTTTATATTATGTAAGATCGAAATAGTCAATGTCAGCAATAAAACTAACAGTAATAAATACAAGCGGTAGAAAAACAATTTACGGTGGAATTTAAGGTGCAGCTCAGTGTGTACAGAAAAAGACTAGAGGGCACGGAAATTTCTGCCAGCTACATGCACTGCCCTTTTTGTATCTTTATCCAGACAAATTACTCCAGTGCAATGTAGTTTTCGCACATTCCCTCACTTTCCAATAAAAATTTTCCACTTTGCAATAAGTTCGCTGATCTTATAAGCTCCCCTTGGCTGAATGAAAACTTTTTTGGTTTCATTTTTTCCTCTTTCTAAATTTATGAGACGCGTATCCGGCGCCACAATCTAAAGTTTAAAGTAATATGCAGCGCGGAAACTATGCTAACCTCACCGAGAGACAAGCGCTTACATATTTAATTTTAAATTCAGTTTGCAGCGCGGTGGAAACTAGTACATTCTTGAATATACCATTAGGGCCGCGGAAATATGAAGTTATATATCGGAGATCTGCAAATAGAATGATGTATTACGCGCCGTGTTAAGACTTTCTATAAATACTATAGGAACATTAGGAAAAAATTAGAGTAGGAGTTGGTAATTTTAACTATACTTAACTAGTGTGTAGGGTTGACATCTAGTTTAGTTTAACTCACGCGCTTCAACGCATATGTGTTTGAGTATAGGATGCGTTTCAGTCATCGGCGTGACTTCGGGAGCCTATCGAATCTGCGAAATACTAATGTGTTCAAATAAGTATTTTGAGAATCTCAGTGCTATGTGCTAGTGGCTCTTGCTTTCTTTTGAGGATGGGTTGAGTTTCGCCCCGTGAGAGTGCCGGGATAATTTAACGTGATATCATGAAGCTGCTTCTTCATATTTACTTAGTTGAGAATAGTGTTCAAAGTGCCGGATGCCGAAACATGGTGTTTGTTTTCTTATGTTTTTATACGATCTTAGGTGTGACAGCTATGGATAGCAGCGAGTTCCAAAAAATCTGTAAGTAAAACAGTGGCTGCGTTTAAATTTGTTTCTTATTAATATTTTCGATCCAATGGCCAGTTTTAATGAGATTGGCAGGCCTTCAAGGCGCTTTATGATTTTTAATCAAACAATAAGTTTCGGATGTAAAAATTTATATTTAGGATTTGCGCGCTGCCAAGAGAAACCATCAATATCTTTATTTAATTTCTGAAAACATTCTAGAACTGTGCAACTTAAGGAAATAATTTATACTAGCATATCTCGTTTATTGAGCTTACTCTAGATTTCGTTAATATATTAAAAATAAATTTTTGGAGGGTGTCATAAGAAACCATGGAATGCACTTATGAAATGCTCCTTAGCAGCATAAGTCAATTTTCCGCTCCATGAGCACATCTTAGCAAGAAAATACCTGCTATTTTTCCAGTTAAAAATATTTAATGGCGAGCCTCGTAGTTTTACTCCTACTTTTAAATGTAGAAGCTGATTTAAAAAGCGTGCAACTTTCGGCGTTTTTGTAAAATATTTGACCTTTACCAACTGTTTAAACAATGAATTTACAGCTAACGTTTTCTTTCTATCATAAATTTCCCAATCCTTTCATTTAACTTAATCGCTCGCTCTCATATATCAACCAAAGTAAAGGAACACAAGTTGTGATGAATTTAATTATCCGTTTGACAATCCTGAACAATACATTTAATTAGACATAAGTGCTCGTTGTAGCATGCCGAGCAGAGTTTCGAATATCATCCAGGGTCCCTTACAGTTCCGGCCGTCCACTGCAAGATATCCACGACGAGGGCAAATTGATTTTAATTAGCATAATATACGGAACATGAGATATGACCAATGAAGATAGATTGTTATTTCACTCAAGTGCGAAAACAGAACTAGGCACCGACTTTAACGGACCTTGAATATTAGTTCTCCGTAACTTAAGACCCCTTTTCCTTTACAAATTTGCTAAGGGTTGTTACCAGACATACGGGCTCGACTTCGGTGCCTAACTCCTATTTGGGAAATAAATTAATGATTGCGTCTATTAGTCGTTTTAGGTGTGTAGTGTTATGGTGAAATTTAAATTAACCATGTGTCAATTTTAATTAAACGTGTTGCTACCACTAGTTCTATCAAATCGAGCTATGTAATTTAATAAGTTCCTCCAAATTCGAACTGCTGTTAGATTAACGTTAATTATTTAAGAGGAATGTTTTATTTCAAATTGAATAATTTCGAAACAGTTTCTCGTTTCAATTTCTCCATGGGCATTCTAGCGTATAAAATATAAATTGTTAAACATTCATGCGCAATGAATATGTACAATTTGATTGAGTTATCTGGTTTCAAATTAATAATTTACAAATTGTCATACTGTTCTTCAATGATGAATGAGGATTTTCTAAAGGTTTATAATAATTTAAACGTCTAAAAAATGAAAGAGCATTAAAATTTTACGTTAGTCTTTTTATCAATTTCAAAAGTTATTCTCCAATTGTATTAATAGTTCGCAAAGATTTTAGGGATTTATATTCAATATTTATAATCTGTATTTCTGAAAAATATATGTTGAGACGTTTTTAAAACTCGATCTTTTTTAAATTTTCTAAGGTTTCTCACATAAGAAAGTGAACAATATGATTTTATGGCAAAACTTGGACACGAGATGTTCTGAGGTTTCACAATTCGTGTAAGTTTAAAAATTTTAAGACCAAGCTGCTACTTATGTTCAAAGTTTTTTCACTTTTAAACACTCTAAGCAAATTAAGAAACTAGCTCATGCATCTTTGGGTTTTCGAATGTATTTCATATTGCTTTCTTCGCCGCGAAATTTTAAACTGTTTCATAATATTTTCAGTTATAATTTGCTATAGATTATTTTTAGCTTAAGCTTTTATATTCCTGATTGAAAAAATTATTTTTGCGGAACAGATAATGAATAACATACTATGTGTTGTAATTGTAGACTAAAGGAATGACATTTCAAAAATAAGCAAATCATAAAAATAAGTAGTTTCTGTTTTAGTTATGCATCGTGATATTTATTGTTTATTTATATATATATATATATATATATATATATATATATATATATATATATTTTTTTTTTTTTTTTTTTTGTTGTATACTAAAACTAGTGGTTACTGTGTACGTATACAGGAATGTTATGTGAAAATATCAGATACTTTTAGATAGTGCTGTAATGCATAGAATTCAATTTTACGAGAAGAAATTAAACCATTATCAGCACTACCATAAACTAAAATTTGAGCAAATTTAAATTTGTACTAAAATAGACTATTGAAAAACTAAAGAACGATAAAGAAATTCACGTTGGATAATTAAATGCTTTTTATATACTTATCTTATAAAAATATTATGAACTTATGCGCATTAGCTTAACGTAAAATAAACACAATCGGCTAAAACTTATCAAGGAGGTTAACTTTATAAGAACTCTAATCAATATATAACGGCAGTCATTATTGTTTTACATAAAAGATTAAAATAAAATATTATCTTAACAGTTTTCAGTGAATATCATATCTGCATGCTTTGTTAAAAACTATAAATTCTAAGAAACCCTCTTGTATTCTAAGAAATTACAACCAAATAAACTGGTGAATATTATCATATTCTTTAAATTTTGTAACGAATCGAGCTGCTTACGCATCTTGTTAACGTCTTGAATCATATTTAGAAAATCATAATTAATAATTTAAATTGAGTCTAAAGATATTTGCGCAATTATTTATACCTACTTATATTGGCTGAGCTCTCCAAACTGCATCATTTCTGGGAAAAAATCTGCTTGAAAAAGCTAAAAATGTTCTAGAACGAAAGTTCCATGGAAACCTTTCTCTTTAGTACAACTCTCTAGAAGTTCAGGCGTCAGATATGTATTTTATAAAAATCAATTCTCTTTAACTCAACTTATTAGTAAAGTAATCGTCAGGCAGCGACTCAAACCAACAATTAAAATAAAAATTCTTCACAAAGCATATATTTATACTAATTTTGAAGTACAAAAATTTTGTAATAGATTTTATAATCTGCAAGTCATTTCCAAAAGAAAACAAAACTGCAGAACGGGTATATTAAATGTGTGTAATATATATGTATGTACGCACAGATATGGCAATATGGTTACAATTAATTTTAATTATAATAATTATCGCATTTAATGAAAACTTGACACTTCATTATTACTAAATAGTGAATTAATTGACAACAATTCGCACTTATGAGCAACGTTTGTGATATTGCCGCTCGTTTCACTAAAACAAATAACATGTTAATACTGATATGGATTCATGCAAAATATGCATAATAAATACTCCGTTTCTGAAATGGCTTTTTAGCTTAGTTTGATGTACTAGCTTCGTAAAGTAAGCAGAGATTAAAATTAAACAAAAAGTTTTATGATTAAAACCATTCGTCTTGACTAAAAAGCTAAATTTACCACACATGTATTTCTTTGCAGGCTGCCTACAAAGTTAGCGATAAAACCTTTGTGGCTTCTTTAAACAGACAAAAACTTGAGAATATATGTTTACAATTATCTCTTCAGGCTTGTATAACTTTTAGCTCAGACTAAAATCCGACGTATTTTCAAGATATTCTTCTATACTTCTACACAAGACTTAATGATTGCCTCTCTTTTGTAAATGAGTGCATTTACTTAAAATTAACGTCAATTTAAGAATTCTGGGATTTGTAAATCTATCTTAATTAAGAAGAATGGCTGCACTTAGCGCAAACGGCACAAGTACAAAGTGTGTCGGAAATTAAGTGCGAGTTGCTAAAAATCTATTGGCTTCTTGGTTGGTTTGCTTTATTAAATGCATCTTAAGTGGTTTCATCTCTATAAAAAGGGACAGTAAGCGACTGGGAAAGTTTCTCGCTTTGATCTATTTTTTATACAATTTATAAATACTTACCCGTGAATTATTACCATATGCTCCTTTAAACAGGTTTAAATATGTGTCGGCGCTTTACAATAGACCACAAAAAAGGCCGTCGTAGCTCTTGTACACTGTACACAAAATAATAATTAAGCCCAATGATAAAAATAGAAAACTTTTTATCTGAGACGCGTACCGCCTTGTGCGTTCTTTTTTGTATAGTTTCAAGAAGTTTATTAGTTTGGCTATGATATCTTTATAACGTTTTGTAAGCTTTTAGCGGAAATAATACAACGCCGACATTATGACAACTTCAGTCAGCTAATTTTTTAATATCGTAGTGTTAATGGAACTAACTCGAGGGATGAAAGCTATTCTCTTCATTAGTCCAGATTTTATGAGAGTTGATGTCTCATTAGTTTTTGTGGCAAAAAATATTAATTAAAAATCGAAAAGCCGCTTTGGTTAGCAACATGAAAAGATCGCTTTAATCTGGGATAATGCAACACAAACAGAAGTTGTAAAAAGCGTCTATGACATACTTTGTAGCGCTTCTGGGAATCCGAAAATTAGTTAACTGACACAATATTTATTATGGTTTCCTCGAAGTGTAAATAGTTGGTGCTTGAAATAACGTTCATGCTTTTAATTAACCCTAATGAAATAAAAACGATTGAACATAGGCGTAGGAGGTGTGAACTGCTGGTGTCTTTTTTGCATGTAAACTAACTTACGCACTTACTTAATTAGGAGACTAAGGTTCATACCAAGATTTCTGCGAGATAATAATTCCGAGCTAGTTCTCTTGCCTAAGCGTAGAAGTGCGTTAGCTTGTATTATACCCTTTAGAAAATACAATATCATATTACAAAGTGTTCTATTTCAGCATCTTGAAGTAATTTTAAAATAACGATAGGGGTAGGATATATTATTAAAAACCAAAATCTTGTGTACTTTGTTTTACCAAAATCAAGATCAACTATTCAAACAAACAATCACTGAAACACAGCAATAAAAAAGTGATCTTTTTTAAACGCTTTGCAAATAACTCTAAAGTAGTATTCTCGAAAATTAAACAAAAACATAATCAAATGATCAATCACATCTTCGTATGAATTTTCATTGCATTGTGCTTGCTCTACTTTATGTTGTTTTAATACACAAAATTGGCGTATAGAAAAAAGAAAAAGTTGATCCGAAATTAAAACTATCCTAATATAAAAAAGCTTTTCTAAAACCAGGAAGATCATATTGCAATTCTTTAGAAATAATCATGTTAAATAAAAATATGTCAATACTCTTTTACCATACGGTAAAGATAAACAAAATCTGCTTATGAAGAAAAAAGTTTCAATCTCATCCACTTTTGCTTTGTATTTTTGTTGTTTATGATTCTCTTATATAAAGAAGTGTCTACGTATTACATTGCTTAGAAGCCTATTCCTAAAGATTAGCGTAGAATATATTCAATTGGTAAGGATTTTAATACAATTATACTGAACCATTTTAATTAAATAGTTTTCTAAGTAAAAAATCAAGCTTTTGTACAATTTCAATTTATTTATATTTTATTAAACAATGCAATTTAACTCCAATTTTTATACTGTAACACAAGATTCGAATTTGTTTATGAATTATATATCTACTTATACTATTCGCTATTTTGGCCGATATTTAAATTTTGAAGAATTCTTAACAAACATTGTCCATTTTTGACAGGTTTTTCTATACCTAAGAAATCATTAAAAATTAATAGACACAATATTATTGACGAAATTAAAGCGTTTAAAGTTTATATTTTAATTTTGAAATTATTACGTCAAGTATGCTGCTGAATGGGGAAGGAGTGTGGATATAAACAAAAACATGAAGTTAACAAGAAATGAATTTTCCTCGCGTTTTATTGAACATCCAGATATTTTAAACTTATTATTGACTTCATGAAATATGCAAGCCCCTCTTGCCCTACAAATTTCTATCATAAATAAGTTTAAAAAGAGCCGAAAGAACCTTTACATACATTATTCAAACAATAATGTTTTTCTTGAGATCACCAGACCTCCCCGAATAGTTTAGCTTAATGATTCGTCAATAATACAGAATGATATTTAAAAGTCATGATCTAATATTTGCTACATACGAGCGTCAGGTATTTTTTTGGTCCATAAGCAGAAGCTTAATTTTAAATTTATTACTTAGCATTACTTCAAATTTTACTTAAAAATGTAGCTCATGAGATAATTTTCGTAGTATAATTTTTGCAAAAGAATTGTTTTAATCCATAAAAGATATCCAACATATTCTTTGCCAGCTCATATGGAAACAATAAAAAGTAGAATTTTAGAAAATATCATAGCAAAGAGAAAATATTCTTAGATATAATTGTCTTTTTGAGACACTTGCCAAGTTGAAGATAATTTAATTAAACGTTTTAAATTGGTTTTGTAATATGGATTTAATCCAAAATCGATAATCCATAAAAAATAGACCACAATCTTATTAAAATATTTAAAAAGTTAAGTTTGGATAATAAATTGCAATGTTTTTATAAAAATATAAACAGACTTTCTAAAACTTGCCATAAAAGCTTGAAGTTGAGAAGTTATTTCAATAGAATTGGTCATATGTTAACGTAAATATAACAATAGCAGCGTTTTATTTGCAACTGCTTTTACTACAGAATATAAGATTGCTAGTCACTATGTATGCAAGTAATACAAAAAAAGTGGCGAGAAAAGTTCGTCAGTAAGTATTGAGCGCACATTATAAATACTTCTGATACCTAAAAGTACCTAATTGATAGTCTATTAAGTCCGCGTGTATAAACAAATGATTTTCCTCTATTTCTGCTGTGCTTTTTTTAATATAAACTTCTACTTGACTTCACAAAATGCTTTTGTTTAATAACAAAATTGTCAATATTAAAGAGCAGTTTACAAAATGCATACTAGTATGCTTGCATTTGATATTTTCATAAGAGAATTAATTAATCAGCCGACGCTCGAGCAGTCGGCTTTTGTTGCATAAATATTTTATTAAAACAAGAAATAAAAGTAAAGGGTTTCTGAAATAATGCATTTAGGATATTAGCACATACACAAACACACACATGTTCTGTGTAGATCCTCACAATAAGTCGCGATGCTCTCCATGCCTTTGTTTTACAGCTTATAGAGCACAATGCAGACGTTTTCCTCATTGTTCTCTGATGACTTATGACGTTTTAACATACGCTCTATATATGAAAACAAAAACACAGAATTCAGATGTAATGTGCATTTGGTGTATGGTTTTGTTTGAAACAAAACTCGCTTACGTTTCGGTTTATTTCTCCTCTTATCACCTAATAAATAAGTAGTGCTTCGGTGCAACGCAGTCTTACCTATTGTGGAACTTCTATCTTCATTATAGAAGTTTTACCAATTTGAGGTTTATCGACTCAACAATCTTTTTGAGATACCAAAATGGGTTTCTGTTTTGCGTTTATTTCAAAGCAACAGGTTAGTCAAATATACATTTTTCAAAAAAAGGCTAAAACTAATTGTTTGTAAATTTATTTTTAGTAGTTTTAGTATTGCATCTGAATTGGAAGGCGCTGACTTTGATTACAAAGTGAATATAAATGGCTCAACAGCATTAAGTACAGTTCGCGTCAACATAAGTATCGTGGATTCAACTTAAACCATTTTAGTAATGTCTTAATAACTCAGTTTGATTCATGATTACAAATCTGTTATTAGTACGATTTCCAGACCGCTCTCCAAAATTTTGTAAGCTATAATTTTGCCCACGTTCTCAAAATAAACGGCCTTTCTGTTCCTTTGGCGGCATATCAAATATTGCTGTTTCAATTATTTCAGTAAGAAAACTAAGATTTCGAAGTTTAATGAAAGAGCACCTGAGTATGCAAAACATATGCCACTTTCCTGTCACAGAAATATACCTAGAACCGACCAAACGAGTGAACGAACGAACGACGTGACAGTTTGGTTTATTTTGCTTTTTTGCAGAGTTCCTGTCTCTCGGTCTAAAATTGTCAACATCATAGGGTTTTTTTTCTCGGAACGCTCAATACAGAGTGGCTATTCTAAATTTGCGTACTGCAAGCACTCGACAGCAAAAGATTTATGTTTAAAATATTGCATGTGGCTCGTTTTTACGGTGGTTTAAATAGGAGCTAAACTGCATTAGTTGCGGCTTTGTGGGATTGTATTTCTCTTGAAGTCATAAAAATTTCATGCTACTTTTCTGTAGAGAAAGTTTTACTCACACGAGAAAGCCTTTAATTTTTTTTAAGTAACACTACTTATTTCCTTATTAAACAATGTTAATGCAATATTTTGCGCAACATTATATGAGAACTACAACAGTAAAAGTGTAAACATATATTTCGTTTGCAACAAACTTTAAGCCTTCTTTAGATAGTTTCACTTTGTTTTAATATGAAGCGCCCTAATATTCAATTACGCTGAAAGAATAAGTTCTTTTGATATAATTTTAATGACATCTTGTATTTGGCATATTGGGACGAGTAGATTCCACAAGAATCTATTTATGGTTTAGTGCATGACGTGTTATCGCTTTTATGGCCGTTTTGATAACTAAAAGAAATAAGGTTTAGATATCTACAATGGAAGAACAGGCAAAATTAAAAAATAACTTACATGGAACTGATTAGTATGACATAGAAGAAAATATCAGGAGCAAATATATTAAGAAACGCACATACTTGAAAATATAATTGTAAATCATGGTTATTTTTCACCAGATTATATGTTTTAAAGACAACGTATTTTATCATTGTTTTAAAAATAAGAGAGTTTCAAGATGTACTTTTATAAAAACACTGATATTTTACAAACTATTATTTAGAGAAATGAATTACTTATATATTTATTCTTCTTTTGAAATTGTAACTTACGGGGATGAATCGGAGATAAAATTTTTAATCTAACCCTAATGTATGAGAATTTAGAATAATTTATTCTTAATTTAAAGTCAGTCTTATCAAATCAATATTCCTTTAGGCTCATTTGCCTTGAAATGTTAATTTTCTAATTAAAAACGGGCACACTGGCCGTGAAAACAGTACTAAGTCTAAACTGCAATCAGGTCTTCAAGTTATTTACTTTTGTTCCATTTGTATAAGGAACTAAAAGTTAAGAGTATTTATATAATATTTATAAGTTCATCCTAAAAAAAGGTAATCTTAAAACACCCAACCGATATACTTTTGTTTTTGAGGTTTGGAATTTCAGTAAACAATATAAATTTTTCAGGAAATATTAGGTAAATTGTATCAATCATATACAGTTATCGCTTTGTTTTTCCGTAATAAAGAAATTAGTTGACATAGTAAATAGAAATTGAATCGTAAGAATGGGCATCTGGGAGTGGCTTACAGATAGCAAACGAATGGGTGCTAAGATAAAATATTAGGAATTAAAGTAAAATATTTGATCTTTTAATAATAAATATACTATTGCAATATTTCTGCTAGTGAGAAACAATGACTGCTAGGTTCTAGCCAATTTGAGCCTATTTTTGTTGTAAATGAATTTTATTTTAGTTTATGTATGAGATGTATAAAATTATTTAAGATGTTTATTTAACTATGCACTAACTTGCCAACTGAGCGAATATGGAAATATTGTGCATTTATAAGTTAAAAAGGAATATTTATAAATATTTAATAATATTAATATTAAAATAATTTATATTTTTAACATTAATTTATTAGCGCAGACAATTTTTTTCTGCTCAGACATTTATACGTTGTAAGAAACGGTTTTAAAAATATTATGCTCCCGGGAATTGGGGAAGGCGCAGGGCTTTAGTCAAACTTTTATTTGACTGTGGCTCAGAAGATTTGAGGTTAAGGTATACATAAATATTAAACTTTTCTTGAACTCGTGATGCATAATGAAAGCTAATTCACCCACTAATGAGGCAGTAAAACAATAGGCAGATTAAAAATATTTCTCAAAAGATAAAATTTTACACTCCTAGTCTCTTTAATAATAATCGTCAATTTTACCAGCTTATGAACTGTTTCAGTTTGTAATTGAGTTTTTAAATGTCAATTTTGTCTGCTATGGCTATTTATAAGTCGCGAGGCTAGAATATAAAATCAACGTACTTAAAAAGTAGCTTTGAGATATTGGTATTTTTTACTGCATAAGTCATTTTTGTTTAACTTTTCAGTAATTATGAGAGCAAAAAAAAGCAAGCAAAGAAATAGGATGTAGTATAATCTGGTATTCTATTTAACGTTATAAAATCTCAAAACTTAAAATGTGATTTAAAATTGTCTTCCTTACCGTATTTTCAAAGCTATACACATTGTACGAAGTTTATCGATTATGAAAAAAAAATTTGAAAAATCTAGCGTTTCGCTAGTCATAAATAAATGTATGTAAGCAATGTCTTAACCTAAATCATTCATGATTTCAAAGTGATATCTATAGCTATCTCTTCACTACATCATAATAAATGCCAAACATTCTTCAAGCACTTGCCTCTTTTACCGACATCTTAGTAAAACCAACAGTGACAAGAATCCCGCACCTACGCGTTTATTTTCGTAAAACTGGAAGTTGCCGTTCCTGGCAACCTGCCCGAAACGGCACACGACATTTTAAGCTCTGCAGGGGTTCAGTCATTATTCGTTTTTTGTCTTATTATCTTCCTAGAGATATTCATGTATATGATTATAAGTAGCCTCGCTGTTTTAACTCGAGAAAACTAATCTAATCATATTATAACATCTAGAATTCATATGGTGCTTTAATCTGGATGGAATGACTCCATCCTTTTACGTAAACTTACAAAAGAGGTCTTATCCAGCGAAATTTATATGTTTTAATATGAAGTTTTTCAAAGACTCTTTACGCCAAAAGTTTTGGATACACGAATTCTAAATTCTCCTTTTTAATTTATGCGCTAGACTTATCTGTTTTCCAGCGATTTATTTCCTTCAGCATATCTATAAAAGAAGGCGAACCTAACCCTCGATATTTGTTGGAATTATTGGAATTGAATTAATTCAACCCGCTCTAAATTCCAGCAAAGCCGATGCCAACATTAAATTTTCCACTTTGACCAATGAACATTTCCAAATAATAAAAATATGAAATCCGGCCTACGTTCCATTTAATTTTTCGTGATTTATTTAATGAAGTTACATACGAAACGAATATAAATTCAATTCAAACCAATTAGTTATTATAATTAATAGTAAATAATTTTAATGTAATGATTTGGAATGAATGGCCCTCGCAACGCAGCCAAACGAGCTATTCGAGTTTTGGTAGGGAAAATGCGGTTATAAAAATTTGCGTTAATTTTCAGTCGAATAAACAAATATTTTCTGAAACGAAAATGAAAATATGAGTGTTTATTACATGTGTATTTAGCCACACCTGCTGCTAATGCATTTGTTGCGGCCAACACAGCCAAGAGGGTACCATAAATTATTTTATCCTGCTTGTATTTATGTCGTCAATAATGTTAGTTAAATTCGGTGTCTGCCTTTCGCATTTTTCCAATTATTAAGTTGTCGCGCTGTAAATAAACGAGAAATTGTAATTTTCAGGTGGCAATCGCATTATGGATTCGAGCCAAAAGCTTTTCAGGAACTAGACATAATTTTCCATTTAGGAATTTAAAACGGTCAAACACATAAATCCGGAACTTCCTGTTTCTTTGTCGTAAGGCAACCCACTTCAAGAATTAAAATAGCTGATTGAATTAATCATTACAGCAGAAGTATCAACATTTTTAGCAATGATTTATTTAAATTGAAGTTTCTGTTTTATAAATTAAAGGCTGCGTGATCTAGGGTTACAAATTACTTAAAGGTAAATTTTTAGCAAATAGCAAATGTAAAATAACATTGAACGACATTTTACTTTAAAATATAATCTTCTGACTTGAAACATAGCGTTCTTAGTATCGTTGTGCTTTCATTAAAATAAAAAGTTGAATTTTACCCTCGTTCTACTTTTAGTTAATTTTTGAACCGTGGTTTGCAAAATTCACGCACACATGGCAACTGCGTAGGAAGTTTGCCACGTGGCAGTCTATATTAGTCGGCCACTTCCACAGCATTTCTGCCAAAGATTATTTCTCAGAAACTTTAAATTGATTATCGAAAATTTACGTTCGCTTTTTCCAGTGACTTTGCGGCAAAATTAAAACAAAAACGCGGGCAACTATTTATGTTGCCATTTATGCAAAGAATTTCAACGTAAAAACAACTTTTTAGAAGTTTTCTGGCGCCATCATTGCCGAAACAGTCTAGGTGCGTTCTTTTAGACCTTAGACGAGAGTATAAATACATTCTACCTGCCAAAGTTTCCAAATATAAATAGAATAGTTTGGAGAATTTATTGGAAGAGTCAAGACAAACTTAATGTAGAGGAAATTATTTAATTGGCTCAGCGTGTTTACTCTGAGTAAATGAATATTACATGAACTGTTGGAATTTATAAAGAGGAGAAAATGCGGTTTTGTAAATAATTTCGCATTCCCTGCGTGTAACATATTTGATTTAATAAAATCAATGCGGCGAATAAACCCCAATTCCAAAATATATGACCTAATTTTTCTGATTGGCATTATACAGTTCAACGATTCATTAAATTTTAAGGTGTTTGCAAATCAATCAATTACTTGATTGGGCAATGAAGTAAATTGGGTGTCATATTTCCTAATCAAGTGGCATTTTTAGATTTTTCAAGTGGATTATCTGCAGTGTTTCAGATATTCTAATAATAAACGCTTTTTTAATGAGTTGCTGCAAATGGAAGCGTATATGTTAAAAGCTCTCACTTTGAACTATAACTATTTTAATTTATATGTACAACTGTTACTATTTTGGTATATAAGAGATGTGATGAGATAAATTATTTTCTTACTGTAGCTGTAAAAATTCCGACTTCAATAGATAGTTACATTTATTTCATAGTAACTTTATTTGTAAAAATATTACAAGAGTTATAAGTTTACTTTTTTATTTGCTTTGCCTTAGCATATCATTTTGTGCTTTGTTCTCTACAGCAGACTTTTTATGAACATAGTACAGTTTTGTAAATAAAAATGAAACAATTATGGTGGAAACTTTTTTGTATCAATTCATAGTTATAAACATGGAAATAACTAGCTGGTTTCAGTTATAGACCAATTTTGTTAAAGTAACCTCCAGACAGCATTCTTGCAAATTTCCATAGTCAAAAAGCTAGCTCATTAGCTTATTTTGAGATACTTTTATTGATTTCTATTATTTTAATATTGACCATGTTGTGATAAATCTATCTAAGCGTGACATTTAAAATTACTCTTTTACAGCTTAAACGTCACAAATAGAACTCTACTAGTGAATTACACTTCATAGACGAAGCAAAAAAATGGTTTCCATTACGCTGGTGCTAAGTCGTTAATAGTGATAAAAATAGCACTATAAAATAAGCATTATGAAAAAGAACTCATTTTCTGTTATTATGCATTGAATAAGTTATAAAAGTTAGGAAAATGTTTATTTTAAATTGCAAATTTAACTTCTTTATCTACGGAGTTTCAAAATAAAATATCCACTCGTAGACTTAAAATACCCAGATATACCTAACTGTTCATTTTTGGTTATGAGCGAAGTTTATATTCACATTTCTTTTTTGGTTGTCACCAAACCCAATAATCGTTTTGGTTAGTAATTTTTGCAGCATATATAGGCTAGCCTTTATATTTACAAAACTTAGCTACAAAGCCATTTACTGGTTAGAAAGCAAGTGGACAAATATATGACTGAATAAAAGTCTTTAAAGTAAATAAATGTAGTGTTGGTAAAAGCATGCATCACCGACTTTGGAATATCTTTGGCATATAAAAAAAATATTGTGGGTAATTGCCAAAATATTTATCTGTTTGATCAGAAGTTTGTAAAATTATGAAAAACATTTCTTATATCATTGTCAAATTATGCAAACATATTACAAATGTCTTAAATTAAAGCAAGAACCTGTAAAATTGCACACTTGCTTTAATATATTATTTTGATTGACATTCGCTAAATTCATAAGGCAAACGTTTTTATGAACATCCTATGTATGCATGCAGGAAAGTAACAATATGGCGAAATTTGAATAGTTTCTTCGCTTAATAATATATTTAAGTAGAAACAATTCCTCAAATAGATACGAAATATATGATTAAATTACCACATCGAAACTGGAAATTGAACTCTGTGGTTTTATATATAAATATAATTTGATTGGTATAGAGATCATGTCTTTGATTGCGTTCATATATTTTAAATAGGCCAATCACTATGGGTTTTAGATGCTATTTCTTTGAAGTTAAATTCGTTTAGGGTATAACTAAGATCAATATAGCAGGACTGAATATAAATTAAATATTTGTTTATGTAGTTTAAATGGCATATAAAAAATGTCGTCATTACTGTTTTTATAAAATCTAATCCTGCATGCTATTTATTAGACTATTACCTTAACGTTCCTGCTTTGTTCCAGAAAAATAACTTTAACGGATTTAAGAATGGCATAAAAGCAAGGGATGTGTTATAGTTAAGTCTACATTCCTAATATGTATTGTCATATTTGCATCCAAGATAACTGTGAAAACATCTAAATCCATTATATTTACCTACATATTGTTTATTTATGTAAAGTCCAGCAACGGCGGATGTATTTGTCATGAAAGTGAACGCCAGTGTTTCCATTAAATCTTAAACCTAAATTACGGAAATAGCAAGCATAACGAAAGCTGCAATTGTAATCTGTTACGTTGTTCAAAATGCGCAAGCAACACGCGTTTATGGATAGTGTGTTTCTATTGTGTTCGTCTCTATTGTTTGGTGAAACGAACGTGCCAAACGTTTTTATTGCAAGCTATATACCATCTGCTTACGCTTTCATTGATAGAATACACAAAGTACAAGTTGTATTTTTAGGATTCGTTTGCATTTCAAAATGTCTTAAGACGTCGAGCGAGATTGCACTCTTTTTGTATTTCCGATTGTATTTCTAGCGTCTAGGGTGATGAGCCAAAGTTTTTGGAATTCGTAGTTTATGGTTGCCAATTTAGGAAGATGTGGAGTTGGCTGCATTTTGTAAGCATTAAAATCACGCATTGCTATTTTAAGGACATTCTTTTTCGTACATTGTAATTATTCCGAAGATATTCCATTACTGGGTTTCGCCAAAACCATCCATTTTTTGTCCTTCCATTAAAATTTTGATACGTTTTAAGTATTATCTTCTTAAAAGTTGTCATAGCTTGTTCTGGTAATGGCATTTTCCTAAGCTGGTAGTAAGAACTAAAGACTTAATAATCCTTTGAAATGTCTTACTCAAGCTTATAGGTCAGGCATTAAATTAGATTAAATAATCTCTACAGCCCCGTTAATTAGAGCCCCCTAAGTGCCCGACGGTCGGCAACAAGATAATCTAAATTAAATAATACCTGCTAAATACTGGTTCGCATTTAACTATGGCATCAACAGAAATTGGTTTATGTTATGATAATATGTGTGTTAATGTAATTGGACTTTGTGCACTTAAACGCGTTTAATTAAACTACTGATAGTAATTTACCTGCAATATATATTTAAGTACGGATTTCTGTATGCCTCCGGTGTACTTACGCTCCCACGCTATTTTTATTTTGCCACTAATTATTTAACCAGCACAGCCAAATATACTTCAATGAATAACGCTGCATTTATGTATTTACTTGTTTGGTAAATTTATATTCATTTAAAAATAGCCAGGGAAATAAACTATTTGATTTTAAATTTTCATCTGCAGGATTTTGTACAAAAAGAATAACTGGCTGAAATCCAGCTGAAAAAGCAAAAATTATCGCTGATCAATATTAGTCGGTCCCAATTTTCATTATTTTGGTGGGCTATTTATGAATTCGCTGGAAGTATGTAGACCAGAGCATTCGTTCCCGAAAACAGTGATATATTATTGACATTTGTATTAGTACAGATACCACAAATTACGTATTTTATGTATTTCACATTCAGGGATAAATACATATAATGGAATTATCAGATTTCAATAGCAGATACCAGATTTATTGTGCACGTTCCCTCTGAAATTATTTAATAAATTTTCCTGTTACAATCTCATTTATTCTGCTAAACTGAGCAAAAACGAATATTTTTATGTGCAAATATTTTATTCATTTAAAAAAAACGTCGATAGAGTTAACTGGAACATTTCAGCTGGTCAGACAAGAATCCCAAAAAATATTTAATACGGTGTAGCAGACAAATTGATAAAATCTATAAGTTTTTAAATAAAACCTATGATTTTTTCCTTAGCGGAATGAAATTTGCAATGAACTAAGTTTTATCGTTTAAACAATAAAAAAATTGTTCGTATATGCTGCTGCTTTTGATATGTTGTGAGTACTTAATTAAAGTGACCATTGGTTATGTCGTACCTTTTGTGAGATTTTAGACGAGAATAAGTTGCAGACTAGTTAAACATCTTTGTAAATATAAATTTTTACATATAACAAACACATGCAAATTTATATATATTTTATTTAATATACAATTTTTGCCATAAATTGTGCGTTCAGGGCTGTTTTACCAATTTATAAATTTAAAAGCATTTTGAAATATAGATCTCATATTTAGTTATGCGCTGTGATTATTTCTCAATATTACCAATATTTAGTCACATCATAATATTTTCCCGCTGGACCCCATGATTAAATTTATATCTCAGTTCTCTTATTATAAAATATGGAATTTCATAGATATTGCAATTGACAAATATAGAATATGTCTATAATAATCAGTAGCCCTTTGAATAATTAAAGGTTACTTTTCAGTGCCAGCAAATAAGATATGGGCAGTACCTGGAAAAGATGTAGAATTACCTTGTGATATAACACCTGCTGTGCCTTCAGATGCTATAAGTATGGTTTTCTGGTTCAAAGATGACATCAAAATGCCTTTTTACAGGTAAGATTTATTTGGTTAACTTTAAATACTCTACAGATTTTTCTGTTCTTACAAACTTCTTGACTTATTATATCAATAATAGCAAAACTACTTAAATCTAAGGATGTGCGAAAATGTTTATATTCTTTAAATTTATGATCTGTAAAATAGACGTTGAGTGAAACCATTTAGTATCCTCATTCTTGTTGAGGTTTTTTTTTGCCAAACAATAACACAAAAAAACCATCAGTATATAGACTTAAAAAAATAAGCGAGTTGTCACATCCAGGATTTGTAATTATCAAGTAATTTTTCTCAATAAAAAATCCAGTAATAAATTTTACTCAGAAGACTAGTCCTAATACGCTCTTTTTGCTAACGACAAAATGTTAAAAGTATACTTATTTCACAACCTGTTAACAAATGATTTAAATTGTAAGGGAATAGAGGCAATAAAAGATCTATTTTCAAATAACAATTTTTTTAAAGTTTTAAAATTAACTACGGTTGACCTTGCAAACACGTTTCATATTTAGTTTTTTTGTTTGGGTGAACCCCATACGATAATTATGAAGTCAATAAAACAATAATCATTCCCATAATCAGTCGAGGAAAAATGCTTGAATGTATCATTACTGATGAAATATTGTATCTGTTATTTGATACTAAGAAAAAAAAAAAGTTAAATTCTAAATCTGGCGCAGTGCAACAATGCCTCATATTTCATCAAAAATGATTTGTGTAAACACATTTTCAAGTAAGTCGCTCTTACAGTATAAATGAAATGCAGAAATATAATTAAATTTAAATGAAAACGCTATTAAATCATCAGCGAAAACAAGTACACATCAAACCCTTGAAAAATCAGTAATTGAATTGTAATTCCGTCGCAAAAGCATTTCACCAAAATAACCATAATTCTCATCCTGACAAATTTTGTTTGCATTTAGGCATCAATACTGAATGCAAAGCATGAACATAATGGGTATTGGCAAATTAATGGCTGCTCACAATTATTTAGGGTAGTTTTAGCCGAAGCGATCGTATGGTTTATAATACCAATAATTTCTGACATACAAGAAGTGGTTTATAAAGGAAAATGGGCTTCAGCGTTATATCCCGTACCTTGCAGCAGTTGTACTATAAAAGTAGTGAGCTCAGCAATTTGCTCTCCTGGCCCGGGCTTTGATTTATATGTCCGGAGCCGCGCTAAATATTCCGGATCCTCTATCCCGGGTTTCCGGACAGGAATCAATTCAACATTTTTGAAATACACACACATACACAATGAACATTTTATTTTCTGCTCTCCGTATTAAAAGCATAACATTAACATACACATTAATCCAACTTTGCCGCATCGCACCGTGGAGAATGTATAGAGAATGTGAATTAGGGAAACGCTAAGTGTGTGCTGGAGAAAAAAAAACTTTATTACGAAAACGCTTCCATTATATTTTATCTCTTGCTTTCAGATAAATATTTACATGAAAAATGAAGCGACATGTTCCTTTTATTCATTATATGCATGTAAAGTGAGATTATCGGGTTAAATCTTTCGTGCGAAGTATCGAATTGGATGAAAAACACGTCTGACGAGCGAAAAATGTTTCGGTGTGGTTAAAAAAATCTTAGATCAGGCCAAATATTTTGAAAGTATATCCAAATTGTGACAGGATACTTGAACGAACAGGTGTGCGAGCATTGAGCAATTCAGTGGCCATTTTCAGGAAAAGTGTTAAATACAGAATATGGGCTATAAATCGTATCGCAGGTCGATACGTTTTTACCTTTTATTGCCTTAATGAAGTTCCAATTGAAATTTCCTTACAGATTTGGCTGTATAGAGCCGATATAAAGTTAAATGTGTATTGGTGGATTTTTCAACAGTTTGAACGAGAGAAACAAATTATCCTCGTAGTTTATCGTACAGAAATTGTGTTTTATTAACTGAAACTTATAACATTGATCGTTCGAGTCGAGTTCATATAATTTTATAAATATAAGTTATTCTCTAATGTTTTAAGTATCAAAAATAATCCTGGCATATTAGGCGATATAATTCTACATCCTCTGGTGCAATATTTCAAATGAACACAGTGCAAGTTGTAAAGGATAGATGTTAGCATTCGGAAAAGTTTGATTCCATTCACCTTTGACAAGATGTTCCTAAATAATAAATCATTCCTTTGACGCAACTATTCCAGTCTGAAAATTTATCAGAAAGCGTATATCAGAAGGAGTGGATGAGTTTATTGACATACAAAAGCGGAGTTAACTGAGAAAAAGGGAATAATTTAATGGTACAATAAAATATTTCCATCCGCAGGCGTCTGTCAGGACGGGGGCGGTTAATAATTTGCTGAACGTGCAAAACGCCTCAAACGTTAGGGACCATCAAATATTGAGATCCATTTCATCACATTGCATGCTGTGAAAAGAATTTAAAATGCCTTGGGGGAATCGATTCTATATGTTATGTAAGTGTTTCACATGATACTAATTTCTGCAATTGACGTTCTTGAATTGAAGTGCACGTCAGATTCACATCTCTACACACTGCTGCAGTTTCAAATGGATTGCAGCATAAGATTTATAAAATTCACCTGACCGATGCTATAGCGTCTTAATTAAATACAGAGCTGGAATATACTACGAATCTTTGTTCTGCTGTTCAGCGGCGGATAGGAACAATTTTCCTCTCTCTCCCTCTTTATATCCTCATTTATAAATTTACTGTTACCAATTAAATATTCCACTTAGTTATGTCATGTTCATTTGATTTGCAATAAATGGAGTTTTAAATAGTTTTCATTTAGCTCATTTTTATTTGTTAAGTAATTCCATCTATTACTCTAGTTTAATTAGCTTGTTGTTTTTTGTTAAATATTTATCCATATTAAATTGCTTTTTTGTGTGTGCTTTTCCTCTCATGCTCATTCTTTTATAGAATGCTAGTTTTACGCTTTCAGATATGCATTCGAGCTTTATATTATTATTAATTGATATTTTTATTTGTTTTATCCTTCCAATTATTTTCTATGCCTATAGAGACCTTTTTTGTTCTTGGTTGTTTGGTAAATCTTTATTTACCTACACTATTAGTCCAACATTAACGGGAATTGTTTTACAGGCATTTTATAAATTATATTATATTATATTATGTTATTGCTTAGCTCAAGCTGATCTCAATAATATCCGTCTCCTGCAGTTTAAAATTACCGTTTTCTGCTATCAGAGCTATTTTATTAAACATATATATATATATATATATATATATTATTTCAACTTAGTTTTTTCAAATTGTGCGTTGTCACCAATCTTAAAACAAGTAGCGAATTGACTGTTCATAGGATATTTAAGCGCAAATAGAGCTATAATCGCTGCATCTTATTCATTATCTGATTCGGTCAACCAATAGCAATTGCACTTTCCTGTTCAACCATCTACTTCTACATTGCTCACTTATGTTTTGATATATTTTGGAATTACTTGTTATTATAATTAAGATCGTGTAAAACAAAGGGCTTAGTTTCGAAATGTCCGCGGTCTTGAATGTCATCTTTCAAACTATTGACCTTTTCGTAAATTCCTATAAGAATTCAAAACTTGTAGATGTAGATCTTACAATACTAGGTCTATGAGCATAAGATCATTTTCGCCTTTTTCCTTCTGCTGTAGGTAATTATCGATGGATTCTACTTGCACAACTATTTTTTAATTTTCCTGCGGATTGGTTATTATTGGCTACTATTGAGGTTTGTTAATTATTCAAAAAATTTTAGTGATCTATTTTTGGTTGAAGATTATTTTACTCCATAGTAGCAGTTCCATGTAAGGCGCAGACGAAGATTTCATGGGCATTCTCTTTAGTCTCTTGTGCAAAAGCAAACCCAATTTAACAAGCTATACAAGAAGCTTTTCTTATTAGTTCTTAATGGCAATAACTTTAAATCTTTAAAAAAATAAATTAAAATAAAATAAATCAAAATAAAATAAATCAAAATAATTACATTTTATGTATGTACCAGCAGAGCGATAATACAATCATATGGGTACAATTCAAGCTGTAGAGTTTACAAAACCATATAGGGAAGATAGCCAAACTTACAAACATAAATAAAATAAATAATTTTATAGTCACACAATTGCTTTTGAAAAAATGATAGTGTTGTGCGCGTTAAAGAATATTTAGTTGCTGTTTGATTATTATACAGTTGGAACCAGTAGTTACTCTTTTTTTATTGATGTAAATCGTTTGTAAAAACAAAGTGCCAATCATTGAACTAATTACTTGTACTACTTTAAGGCTGGTATTTAGATATTGAGACATGATGCAAAACAATTCATTTATATTATATTAATATCTATTCCTTTAGCAAAAGAGATGCTGTTTTCCAGTCATGAGTTGAGTAGCCGCTTCATTTGTAGTATGTGGATCATTCGTTTCTGAACAATGTTCTTATTTAGCTCAATTTACAAAACTTTGTAACGCAATTCCTGAACGTTTCAGTCCTTTTAATGACATTTTCTAGAGGTTATTTCATATATACCAAATGATTTATATTTGAAAGTGTTTTTATCTTATTGATGTATGTAACTTAGTATTTATATTGTTGAACAATTAATGCTGAATTAAATAAAAAAGAAGAAAATATGTAAACACTCTGATAAATTTAAAACGAATATAGATATTTGCGGGAAATATATTTTTGATCAATTAAAGGAAACTGTGTGATATTGTAAGAAGCCGAAGTTTTAACTCAATCAAAACGTCAACTGGCATATCAAGTTGTAAATTATTCATGAGAACTACAACTTTAAGTTTTTCATTATTCACTAAATTGAACCAAAGAAATCGCCTGTATTTTAGAAAATAGCAATTAGCTTGCACAATTTACATTTCTTGGCACACCGAATGATTTATTTTGAAAAACAATGAAGCTGTTGGCTTCTGTATATTAGTATAAGCCTCGTTCGAACGACACTTTTGCTCCGGTAATCTACTTAGCAATAATAAATACTTGTCATAACTTTTGCGACGATTTGTTATGATCAAAATGGAAATACAAAACCGTTTAACTTACCTGTGAATACATTTTTCGACGCGACTGCAAACGCTAGAAGGGTAACTTGAGAGGTGAGCAACATTATTATTTATCATTTGTAAAGTTTCGCAATATTAAATTACAAGTTTAAAAACACAGCATACTAGTCTGGACAGCAAAACTAATAACGAACGATTTGATTTACGGTGTGCGTTTATTATGAACCATTTTCTGCATGGCATGGAAAATGAAAGCCGACTCTTTGCCACAATTAAAAAGAGACTGAAATCGCTATCTATTTTAACTTTCATAGCTTTTGCTTATTTTCCATAAGCTTAACGCCTCGTATTTATTGAAAATAGATTTATTATAAACAAATGAGGATGTCATTAGTGGGGCATTCAGATAGGGTATAAATAGAAAGCCTTCGCCATTCGACTGAAAAACATAAAGAAATAAATCGGATAACCGGTTCCGTTCCCGAAAAAGGTAAAGAAAAGGAAAGGGTGAATTTGGAGAAGGCGACACTATCTTGTTAGCGAGCATTAAGGAAACTTTTAGAAGTCGCAAGTGTGACAGGAACTGTGCTCCAAAAATATCTCCTTTCCCCCAACACCAATGCTCCTATTCCAGTTGGCGGAGTTAGATGATATTTAGAGGCAGTTTAAGCTTCATTCTGGGCATACATTGGACGTTTCTTGCAGAAATTAAATTCTAAAGTCACGGATCTTTTGTACAATGGCTCTGTTAACATTTTATGATGGAGGCAGGACAGCGAACACGCTGCGTATTAAGCAATATATATGCTTCATTAAAAATATTTACTTGGAGCCTAGTTTCTTGGATTAACAATGCTGACGGAATATTTTATATAAATCATCTAAATTTGATTTTCTTCATATTATACTGCAATAAACGCTAAATGTGAATATCTTCCCTGCTTAATTATGTGTTGCTGCGTCTAGGATAACTATTAACTAATTAAAAAATTCAATTAGAACGAGCGAAATGCGAAGCATTTTATATATATCTTTTTTATAAAAGATATTGCTTATTTACACCATTGCGCTTTGAGATTGACGAAATAAGTTTTTTGCTTCCTACAAAAGCAATCTTCAAATGTTGCACAAAACGAAATTCAATGATTTATATTTAACTTCTAAAAGGCCCGATATTTTAACGTAAAATCGGGACATAAGAAGAGTATAAAAGCGATTTGGTAAAAGTTTAATTAAAATATATCAACGACACAGCTTGTATTAAAAGGAAAGAGAATTCAATAAAAAAGAATTCTTATAGCTCAGACAATCTGAAAGCTTCATTCAGATTCTCTCAAAGATTCCAAAGCAGAAGGAGTGAGTCTTTACGCCTGATGTGTAAAAAAGCGAAATTACAAATATCTGTTGCGTTCCTCCGTTTCGTTCTTCTCTCCGTTATTTTTCTATGCTGAATTAAATGCACGCTCTCCGAACCGATGTCGTTTTGTGTGTGTATTTAGATTCATTTATCAGTATGGGATGGTTTATTAAATTTCGCTGGGAGGCGAATGTCTTACTCGAAAACCAATCTTGTTGAGTTAAGTGGCAATTTTTTATACTCTTCCAGAAAGAGCTTTTCTTAAAAACCGCATTTTTTAGCAAAACATAGTACCTAACTGTATCCTTAATGCAAAATATCGTTTTCTAGGATTGTACTAGTGAATTGATAAAGAAATGTTTAAATCATAAATAGATTTTTTTTTAAATTTTTATAATAGTTAATTGTAAACGCTTTAAAGCGAAGAATCAAAAAAACCCGCTTGATAAAGACTAACGCTTTGGCCTAAAGTCTTATAGACTTCAAAGTTGTTAATTTCTATACTGATCTATTTAGCTAATTATTTACGTTTTGTCCTTGTATGAAATGTACAACGAATATCACAGTCGCAAAATATTACTAATGCTTTAATAGTCTTTTTTCTTTAAATTATGTGTCTGGATTGCTTACTGACTAGGTTTCGCAATTGACACCAACATTATTTTGGTAACAATTAAGATTCTTTTATTATACTGCAAATATAAAGCGCAGTCCTCCTTATAATTTATAAACATAAACTGTAGTATTTAGGTTTTAAACATTATAAATTATTCACTATTTTAAATATGCTGTTTTATGCAACTTAATTCAATTCTTACTAGTAGTCATGACTAAGTTAGAGTCTAAGACTCTCGAAGATTTAGATTAAAGTGATACGCACTAAAGATTATTCCACAATTCTTATCACTAACTAAACCAAGGTGTTTTATTATGTAATAGTTTTTATGCAAATTTGATAATTTTGTGATAGTTTATTTCCTTTATTTCCCCAAATAAAGTTAAGAATATAAACATTTTTGACCATTTCTTCGTTGACTAACAATGCTTTCACCTTACAAACATTTCTTCTAATAAAATATATTTTATATATATAAATAAATATATATATATATATATATACATAAAATTGATGTCAATTCTATTATTTAGACGCTATTTAGTAGCTATAGATGTTTATTTATCAAATAAAAAACGCTATAAAAATACAATAATTATATATATATATATATATATATATATATATATAATACTTTTTTAATAATTTTATCAATTTTTCATAAAATATTTACTATTAATTAAGGCTTTTAAAGCAAAAATATACTCACAAAGCCAAAATTTTTGCTACTAAGCTATAAGGTATTTTGCAAAACACATTATATTTCTTCAAGACAGATAATTCCGCAACTCTTTTCTCGGTTCTTATAGAGCATTGAGTCAAACTATATGTATTTAATGTCCCTCAACTCTTTCTCTACAAATTTACTTATTTAATATAAAAATTATGTTGTGAAACATATATTAGAAGTCCTATTTTTGTCAGTGTGCTAAAGATATTTCACGAAAAAAAGCTTATCTAGAATTAAAAAAATATATATAGATGCGAAAAATCGGTATATAAATAAATATGTGGCTGCCATAAAGAAAAATTTATAGGCATTTGAAGTGCAGAAAATTGCAGCTATTTCCTTATAGATTCGCTTAGATTTACTAGCACAGCCTTCATATAGATAAAAGTCTTAAATTTAGAAACATATATGTATTTTATGTGCAGTATCTTGCCGCAGATAGTTATAGTTATTTTTGTTTTCCCAAAAGGCTCACTGTAAATTTTCTTTACCCTCACTGACAGTATTTATTTGTTTCAGTTTAGATGCTAGAGGGGCTAACGCATCGCATCTAGTGATGAGTAATGATCTTGGTGGGCGCGCCAACTTCGTAACAGGAAATCATTCGTCGAGGGCTCGCCTGGAAATAAAGAAAGTCACCCCGCAAGACGAAGGAGTCTTTAGATGCCGTGTCGATTTTATTAACTCCCCGACGAGAAACTTTAAAGTCAACCTAACTTTAGTAGGTCAGACTTTTAAAGCATTCCTTATACAATTAAAATTTTAAGTTACTTAGCAGGTTTACGAAATAAAGCGAAAAATGTTTTGGGATCATTTGCTTTGATCTTCCACTCAAAGTTATGAATAACTTTACAATTATCTTCGGTAATTGTGAATTACGTACCTTGTTAAATTGTACCGAGCGTAGAAGTGCATCTAAGAGACAATAGTATTTCATCGAAGTTTGATTCGTTAATTATAGAAGTGATTATTAGTAGGCCCATAATCAAGGACTTCAGCAAATTGTTTTCATAAGTATCCTGAAACGTTTTCTGAAAAACTTTTTAAAACAGTAAAATGCATTCGTTCTTTAAGTAAATAACACGGAAAGTAAATTTTAAACTCGTGGCGTTATCGGCGTCTATTTATAAGTTTAGGAAGGTTTTTAGAAACTGTTCTTACATATAATTTAAGCTCTTATTTGAATTTTAAATCACAATTCTTTTACAATCTAGTTCAGCCATCTCCGCCAAGAATCTTCGACGCCCAGGGAAGGGAGGTTATCTCTGATGCAGGACCTTTCCTCGAAGGTCACGAACTCTTTTTGTCCTGCCAAGTTACCGGAGGTTCGTATGTTTTTGCAGACAAAGTGCGTGGAAAATGTTTCGCGCTTAATCTGCTTATAGCGTAGGCTTCGCTGCTGATGTTGAGATTAAAAAGAGATTTTGTTTGCAGGCAGGCCCTCTCCGTCTCTTGTGTGGTACGAAAATGGGACTATACTGGATAACGTTGTCGATACTTCGAAAGAAGCATTTACCACAGTGAATCAGTTAGTTATCCCCAAAGTGACCAGGTCTCACAAGGGTCTAAAGCTTGAATGCCGCGCATCGTCCTTAGAGATTGCAGGCTATATCATTCGAGAAATTCCAATAATCGTTTACCGTAAGTACAACTTCGAATATCTTCGAGTGTCAAAGTAGCTTACTTCATGTGAAAAATAATCATCTCTTGAGCATTATTAGGAAGTTTTGGAGACGAACTCGCTGCACCCGAAGGATAATTGCGAAGTAATTCACATTTATTGCAAAGTTCCAGCGATTCGTTTTAGTTCACATTGAAAATTATTAGTCATTCGTACTTTGTGCAAGTTAGAGCAACTGTTTTAAGCTATACTGGGATATATTGAACATAGAATGGTTTCTAAATTCTAGTGGACATCTTTTAACTTTCTAAACTTACGAATATATATTAATCTTAGATTCTACAATCGTAACTTTAACAAAATTTTTTATTATTATGAGTACAATTGCGAGCTATGACATATATTTTGATGCTTAATAGTTTCACTATAAGAAAGTCAAACTTCATTAAGCATTTTTATATACAAAATGCATTTATTATTCAAAAACTTAACAGATTAGTTACTTAACAGTGTTTCTGTTAAAGATTTCATAAATATATTTAAATAAGCCAAACTATAAGCAAATAGAAACAATATAAAATCGTTAGACAGATTTTTATGTAGAAAATTAATGTTTTAGTATATACCTGTAATGTTAACTAGAGTTACTATTTTATTTATATTTTAAAAACTGGACAGCACCGAAAACTACCAATTTCTTGAAAGTATTTGTTGTAACGTAATAGTGGCTGAAGTATCTTTTATTTAAAAGAAACAAATACCTTAAACGAAATATGCCAGTAAGCGAAAATAAATGCAAAGGATAACAGCTTAACTTGTGTAGTTTTTGCAGCTATTTTATTAGGATTGTGTTCAGTACGAACATTTTAAAATCACTTTTATAAAATACTTTTGCTAACCATTTTTTAGAATAAGTGCAAATACTATGTCCTTTTGAATTGATTTCAAGGAATCCCAACTCACTTTTGTTGTTCCACATTGCATTTAGCATGTAAAAACATAGTCAATAATTAATATTTAATGCATAATCTCCGAAATACCTTTTATAGTTCGTTGCATGTTGAATTTACAAATAAAAATCAACCAGTGAATCTCAAAAATATTTCACATTTAAAATGAATATTTCATTTTCTATAAGTCAATCGGTACGTAATTATACATATATAATATCTTAAAAGATTTTGTCGTAAGTAAAATTTCATTTGGCGTCTATAAAATCAAATATGTAAAATATTTCTTTATAAAGAAATATTACTTCTACCTCTGATTTCAAAATCAAATATTTGACAAAATGTAAAGCTCTCTAAATTATGTACTTCTGTAAAGCTATAAATTAACGATATTTTATAATTTAAAAATATATTACTCAAGTTAAATGCAACTGCAAACAACTGATCAAGAAATTCGAACCATGTCAATATTGTCGAAGTAAAGAATATGATCTTATACTAAAGAGCAATATGAGGGGAATATCTTGTTAAATATAAATAAATAATATGCAGAAAGAAAAACATAGCCTAAAAATAGGATACATGAAGTTGGATTACCGACTAATTGCCGTAGTTATGGAAGAGCCAAGATGAGTATAAAGAAGCAATAAATAAGTAATATGGGAATATAAGCAATACCATACTGAGAATTAAGAGAAAAAAAAGGGATTTACAAACATATGTAGTTGGGTGAAATATCATTATTAAGATACCAAACATAGTTATTGAAAAATATATGTGATAATATCTTAAACTAAATGTGGAAACACGAAATCCAAAGAAGAATTGAAAAAGAACAATTCTATTTGAAAACTAGAAATAAAAGACGATATGAAAACCACAATAAATTATAAAGACATTTCGATGTAAGTTCTCAGGTCCACCGTGATCTAAAGAATATCTTTCTTAAGTCAGATGCAATCTCGCGAACATTTGTTGGGTTGTTTATTGCGAAACTGCACCCCAGGGATTAATTCAAATGAATAATTTATGTTTATAGTAGTTGCCGAAGTTTTCAGCAAAATTAACTGACGAACTTAATTTACTTTTAAGTTTTTCCAAGTTTAAATCTCAACCGTGCTTTCCGTCTCCGCGCCCCGCACATTTACGATTAACACCAACAATAATTTAACGTGTTTTATTATTAAATTTATATCCCGCTAGTGTGGAGAAAATACGATTTTGCCAATGAAAATAATGATCTCTGTAATGTGTCTGCCTTTATCTGAAACACGTATTTTCTCTAAAAATATATCAATAGCCGCCGTTTTCGGCGATAAATTTAATAGTACACTTTAGAGGAACGCGACCGCGGCGTGAAGATTTATACAGAAAATTCGGATATAAACTGCATTTACGTGAATTTGTGTATTTGCACTGTGTTTGTGTGTTGCAATTAATTTATCAGGACGGGAATCTTGTTTGCAACATTCTGTTTGTCTAACAAAATGAAATTATTTTCCTGATTAAATTAACTGTAAAATCAACTGTCAACCCATTTCAACCAGAGAAATAATGTCTTCAATCTACGTCATATGAAATTTAAATCTCCCTAATTCAAGTTAGATTTAAATATTTATATGCGAAGTAGAATTTATGGCACAGGGTATGTACCTGTGTTCTTGTTAACTCGGTTATAATGAGACAGCGGGTGTAGCCACAGCATGACCTTTGAATTAATTTATACGAAAACGAATTTTTGAAAATCACGACGCGGCGTCAATAATAATCCATTTCCTTCTTGACGTTCTAAGTCTAAATTAATAAACGAACTAAAGCATTCCCATATATTATTGGCCAATGATAAAATCTATGGAAGATATGATATATATGTTGTCATAATTTATTAAATCTATCCATTTTAATGTTGCAGTGAACTATCGCAACTTAATTGTTAAATGGGGTCATTCATTATGCAAACTGGGACTATTTAAATATTAATGTGTAATTATTTCCGGAAAATGGTTTTGAAAATTAAACGTAGCATAGTTTTAAAATCGGTATCATGTTATCTATACTGCGACTACGTGTACCGGTAAAATATTTAAATTAGTTGCAACAGCATTCAA
Source organism: Helochares maculicollis (assembly GCA_033557835.1). Taxonomy (NCBI): domain Eukaryota; kingdom Metazoa; phylum Arthropoda; class Insecta; order Coleoptera; family Hydrophilidae; genus Helochares; species Helochares maculicollis. The sequence continues at coordinate 4,519 of JAWQRO010000498.1, read as the reverse complement.
ACAGAAAATTTTTGTGTTTTGATCACTAATTAGGTCATGTGGGCGTAGATTAAAGACATTTTGACACATTTTAAATTACTTTACTTATGAAAATTGGCGGTAAATTGTATTCATGGAAATCAACGAGGTAAATACATGTTTTTAAAGGTGCAGCTCCGAAACAAGCAGGTACTTTTTTCTATTGAAACATCACTTTTTGTTGCAGTTAAGCCCAATAAGGTTAAAATAGTGAAGATCAACGAACTACTGTCAGTCAACAAACTGCAAACTTGCCGGTGCGAAACATCGGGATCTTATCCTCCTGCTAAACTGACTTGGCTACTTGATGGAAAACCAGTGACGCCAAAAGATATTGTTGTAAGTAGGAAAGCCGATTATACCCTTTTATCGACTGTTAGCAGGGGACATTTTATACAAAATATATTCCTGTTGTCCGATTGTAGATTCCGGTGATAAGATCCCTAGTTTTTCTCTTTTATGAGCACATTCGCTTTATTAAATCCTAAAATCCTAAAGAAAACAAATTTAAACTTATTGGTCAGTAAATGCAAAATTTAGCAGTAGTGGCTGGAAGAATATTAAGTATTATTTAAAATTATGCTAATTAGTGGTTGCTTGCGAAGTATTGTATTAAAACTATACAACGAGGAGGAAGTTTCTTAGACATTAAAACGCTTATTTTTTATTTTTATGAAATTTTTAGTGCACGACTTTCATGAAACGCTGAGCTTTTAATTAAAATTTTCCAATAAATCAATGCAGGGATAATTCCTCCTGTAATTCCAGTGATTATATAATTTTAGGAAGAAGATACAGAATTCTATTCAAGCAGTGTGTTGACCTTCTACGTAAAAGCGGAAAACGATGGAAAGAAGTTAGTTTGCCGCGCTGAAAATCCCAGGTTTCCCGGGGGATCCCTTGAAGACTGGAGACAGATACATGTTGCATGTAAGTGTCTTTTTAGTAGCACACCTGTTTCTCACTTTCCTTCTCAGTCCCTTATAAAGTGAATTTTAAACTTAATTGTTCATTTGTATCGTCGTATTTCGATGTTAACCGAGAAACCCTTCAGAAGGTTTTCATTAAATGACCGCATTTTTTTGCTTTGCTTGCAAAAACTGATTCAGCTTTAACAGTGAAGCAGAATATTTTCATACTGTAAGAAGCGTTTCATTATAGGCTGGTTTGATGCTTCAAAATCTAACACGTCCAGGGAAGCCATTTTAGTTGTAAATTTATACTATAAAATTAGGGATATTATTGCAGTATGGTGTTCTAGCAACACCCATAAATACAAAAAGGTGGAATTAGTTAGTAATGTTCTTGTTTATGTTTCCACTTGGGTAGTTGCATCAAAGTTCCGGCATAGTAACAGTCGCATTGCATAATGTAACACCAGCAATGTTTGGTTTGTGCGGATCGCCTGACCACTAAGGAACATCTGGTCAATGCAGTGTTTGAGGAAGTAATTGAAATTCTCGTCAACTGATACTCAAGTGTCCTTTGTACTAGGATAATACCGATAATAGATAATTTTCGGAGTATAATTACTCCACCACTGCTATTCACTTGACGTCAATAGTTCTAATTTCAGGCATGGTCAGCAAAATATCCTTGAACAATTTAAGTTTGGTCATAAATTTTAACGCCCGATGCTGCGTTCGTTATACCAGGCTATCCTTTGTTTGACACCGGAAGGATCTAATAAAGGGTAGTTGTGAGTAGAATTGGTAATCAATATTAGGTTATATTAATTATAAGTGCAGAGAATGTATTTAAATCGTCCCCATTCAATATTACACCGAAATAAACAGAGGATTTTCAGTAATCAGAAGATATTTTTTAAAGTTATCAGGCTTTTACCATTAAAAGTAGAAAACGTTTAAGTAAAAAGAAGTTCAACTTCATAACTTAAGAAATAATTTAAATGATTTCAAATAAAACCAACTTATTACAGAAAATATATCTCAGTCCGTCCAGGCTACACACGCCTACATTGAATTAACTACAGTAAAATAGAATTATTTAAACATATATTCAGTAGCTTAAGATATATAAGATTGTATTATTTTTATGACTTCCAATATAGTTCAAAGTAATTTGCCCTACAGACAAAACAAGCAATAGCGCTCTTCGGTGGCAAACCATTGTTTTATTCATGGATTAAATCTTTGCTGAATATAATCTAAGTCCAATTATATAATTACTTAGATTTTGTGTGCCAGCTAAAGAGTCACGTCTGCTGTTTTTGTTCTAAATGTATATTAATATATAGGTTTTTTAGCAGTTTTCGTTTATTTAATAGAGTGTGAAGTACTTTTTAATTTAGCAAACAATAAACGATTTAAAAGGGTTACAAGGGACAATTAAGAAGTTGATAACAACAACTTTTTTACGAAACTGAACAGTAAATATCAAGAGGAGCTCTTTCAGACATGTCTGAAAAAACGGAAAGTAAATGTTAAATACATAATGAAGTCAGAAGAATGATTGATGGTTGTTCTTAAGATATATTTTACTGTTTGAAACCAATTCAAATTTATTATTAGTATTTACTAGTTGCTTATAAATTTTTTTGCTATAATTTAGTAACTAAAAAATTAAAAACAAATATATTTTGCTAGATTGCCCATAATACCAACTATTCCACTTTTTTATATTACAGGTCTATCTGATTCTATTGAAAATGGAAACATTTTAGTAAAAAAAAAAATAATAATCTGGAGAACCTTTATTATTTTTCTTAGGCTACTTAAATTGTATATTTCTTTAAATCTAATCAACATTGCCGTACGCTATATGAACTATAATAAAATATCGCGAATGTGAACAAGCAAAAAGTAATTGAATCATTTACGCTAAAATTAAGCTATTATTACAGCAACATAGGAGTTTCATATAATTGTTAAGGATATGGAGCGCTATCGGTTTGTCGATATTAAAGAGGTGGCAATTTTTAGCACACCTTAATAACCATTAAAAAATACATAATTTCAAGTAGAAACGAATATTTCAAATGTAATGAACTGAGAACTACAAAATAGTACACGCAAAAATCTGAATAATTATATAAAGTAATGCTGAGCTGAATTCAATATTGTCAGCTATGTTATACTAGCATAATTATTTTGAATTCAATTTTTGGATATGCAAGTTAAAGATTTATTATGATTTAAAGTTTTGAATTTAAATGTTGAAATACTTCTGTTTGCTATTTCCAAACCACTTATGCTGACAATAATAAAAATAAAGTTATTGTGGGACAGTAATCCTATTCATTAGCTCCTGCAGAATCTATTTACACAATATACAGTAACTGTTAACTGGTTATAAGTATGTGGAGACACACGATCTTTGTGTATCGCCGAAAGATATAACAAATAAAAAGTTTAATACAAACCAGAAATAGATGATGTATTCAAAGAAAGAATCCATAGTGTAACAGCTGAAAAAATCGGTTTTTAAATCCGATATGCTGAAAATATTGAGAAAATTCATGGTCGAATTAAATGATGTATGAATTGGCATAGAGTACATAAAAAATGTAACAAAATGCATGTTATCGAATTATAGAATCATGCAAGTAAGTTAGAGCAGCGCAGCCTCCATAATATCATTCGTGTATATTTGGTTGCCGAGAAAGAAGGAGAAAATACCGGAGCCCTTGACTGCACTAAATACTAAGGTGAAGAAATATGTAAGTGTGGAAAATTGCAGTTTTTTGTCTAGTTTGATTGGTATACTTTACACTAACTTTTCAATATAATAACATAACTTTTGTAATAATATTTTTAAATCATTCATTTATTAAGTAAAACAGGAGAAGGAAACACTTTGATTAAATTATTTTCATTTTGAGTATTTGCAGTTTTTTCTTTCTGATGTTAGTATTTTTCTACAATATTGAAATATATTTACTTCTTTGCCTAATATATGAGTACAGTATGAGACTGTATTGTTTTACGTTGACTGCTAGTTTGCGCACAAGGACTTTTAAGGTATGATACATTTTTTTAATTTAACGACGCGTCCAGGTTTGGTATTTTAATTTGGGTGTCTTTGCGAGATGCAAGGTATTTATAACATGATCTGAAATGACATCCCTATCAATCATCTGCTTAAACATTTTTGAGGGCAAGGAATTACTTGTGTGTATTGTAGAACCATTTGTCACAGGACAACAACGAGTGTTCTTTATATTAACTATAATTGTTGATTTACTTTTCTCTTCCATATATGTTCATTTGACAAATGTTTGAGATGCAGAAGAATATACTTATATTATTTGGACAATATGCTTTGTACACCTTACAAAAATCTTTTAGAGTGAGCATTTTTGTAAGTATATAGTAAGATGAAAAGAAATATGTGCTATTCTATTTGAGCGGATCAATTTAAAAGGGTGATATTAATGAACCACAGTCTTACTACTAATAACCTTACATCACTTGTTTATTTAAAACGACAAAATTTTATTATACTGCATAAAACATTATACATCTATATATATATATATATA
>JAWQRO010000497.1:0-37703 GCA_033557835.1 Helochares maculicollis | reverse complement strand
ATACACAGCATAACCTTCGCAGCGTGAAATTTTGGCCGAGCCAAAGACGTATAAGCATGACCGGGCAGTCCCATGACTTTCTTTTCTTTGGGTTGCTGTAATGAATCCATTTTTCATCACCCGTCACGATGCGATGAAGAAAACCCTTCCTTTTTTTGCCCCTAGAGCAGTTGTTCACAGGCAAAAAACGACGTTCAACATCCCTTGGCTTCAAACCATAAGGAACCCAAGTTCCTTGCTTTTGAATCATTCCCAACGCATGCAATCGCTTGGAAATGGCTTGGCGGGTAACTTCTAATGCTGAAGCAAGTTCTTCTTGCTGCTGGAGTCATCTATTGATAAACAGCGAGAACTTAGTTGCGAACCTAATATATGTGCACTTAGGAACAACAAAACAACAAAGCTCAGCGTTACTGATAATTATCTTTTAAATAATATGCAGTCATTTCATATTCTAATCATAAAAAAATTCTTAAACTCTTAAAATCATATTTTTCTGTGGTATGAAACTTTTGCAAGATGCTGAATGTTTTTCCAATAACGCACACTTGTCCGAACAATTTACATCCCGTAAGTTTAACTTTACTGTTAACACTGAGGTTAGGTTTTTCCTGATAATTACGATTTTTCATTGATTTAGTAACAACTAGCAAAGGAGAATGCTGTCTCCACAGCATCATTAGTGGCCAGGAATCGTGGTATATAGTCAACCATTTATTTCAGATTATAATATTTTGTTTAGAATGAGAAAAGATTGCGTTCTATCTTCTGTCCGCTTTGGTTTTTTCATCTACCCATTTCGTCATTATTTCTTTGTCTAAAAATAAATCAACCCTTCGTATTTTTTCTTTTGGCTTAGGAGTTGAATATTATTATCTAAACTATTGTTTTTGCACAATTTATGCCATGGTTTCATCAAGTTACTAAATTAGTGCGTAGGATATGATAGTAGGAAACGAAAAAGGAAAAAGATATCATACAATGGAATTCAGCCTTTTATGAAAATTACAGTTCAATCTTCAAATTTTTAACATATCTACATAGTATTTGAAAAGTTGCAAGAGAAAGGACATTAAGTAATGTATATAGAGTCAAAGTACAAGAAAATATTCTATTCCACTATTCATAACAATAAAGACTTGATTTCGAGAATTCGTTCAATGCCACCAAAAAACGTACCATTTTTGTCTTCATTCTCTCTGCAAGATCAGAAAGGGTTCCGAACTAATTTCATCTTGCGTTGGGGTGTTGAAATGTAATGCGATCTGATTCTGGATGTTAAAGCGTTGAAATCTCAATCAAGGCCGTTTTTAGCCTTAATTTCTGTGAGAAAATGCTACTCTTGGGAGGTCTCCTGAAAATGAAGGTTTTTTCAATATATTGACCTTCCCCATATAGATTGCCTACGATCTAATGCAAACTGTCTTAATTTTAGTATACACTCACGAGAGTTCAGTATACGATCAATTACTCGATTTAGAAACAAGTCAGATTAAAAAATATTAGATGTAGACAAAGGGGGTTAATTAATCGTAGACAAAACACTCTTGGAATCTTCAAACAAAAAATTGTCATCAATTCTTCAAAATATTTAAAGAAATATTTTTAACTTTATATGGAATTTTATAGGTAATCCCCAGGTTAGGTTTCTCTAAAATTGGTAATACGATGTACGAACCCATAATCAAATATTGCTTTATATATCATAGCAAATGTTATCAGATATCTTGAATGGGTTTTTGAAAAAAATTATGCTTGGCTGTGAACAAAAATGTAGTCTAGGAAAACTAATTCCTTGTAAGATATCTAAACGTTGATTCCTACTCAATCAACTATTTTCCATTTTGGTGTCCTAATTTAATGGTATAGTTTGCGTCCAGACTAAGCTGTGTTAAGCTACATGACTATAGGTGGCAGCATATAGAAAGCTCTACGATATATGTCAAATCGCCAAGTGGGGGAAAGCTCAAAAGAACCATAATCCCTGGACAACATTTGATTTGCTACATAGAATAATTGCTTCTCAATTTCTGCTTTGTTGTATCAACTTTAATGAAAGGAAAGACGACGCAGCTCACGAAAAACTATTTGAACTGACAAAGGTCGCTCAGATTACAGCAGTTTATGTTTAATTTATTATAGTAACTTTAATCATTCGCCTTGACGACAAATAGCGAAATTATTCCCACTACGAGCCGACAAAAGGACAGCGGTACTCCGACTAGAGATTTAAAAAACTTTGAAGCTGCGAGGTAAATAACGATCCTAGTAGGCTGAAAGCAGCGGCCTACTAGATCCAGGAATACATTCAACGATCACTACATACATTGATTGTAAATTGCTGCATAATGTACAGGCGTCCTTTAGTAATTTTTTATTACATTTAAAAGCTGATTATTCAGTCGAGGAAGCGTGCTGTATTTTCTCATGATTTTGTATTCCGAAGGTATTCAATAGTCTATCACTTTGGAAGTGATAAATTGTTTGTATTTGGTTAATTTTACCATTAGAAGTTTCCATGGAACATTTTATTGGCCTTTTGGGTATTAGAGGAGATTTATTTTCTATTCTCAAATAGATATCTCATAATAAGCTTAGCATAAATTGCTAAGCCGGTCGGTCGGGGGCAAAGAAACCCTACACTGCTGAAGGGTGGACGTATTAATAATCTAATTAAAAAATTGAAACGTCGCTGATATGACTGAGAAATTAGCTGTCTAAGCTAAAGTTTTGTTCGTATTGTGATGAGAGTGGTGGTGCGCAGTTTTCGTTTTGTCCAACTCAGGTGAGTAAAAGGTTGATGCTTTTTAAATGAATAAATTAAATAGTGGGAACATAAATTTCTTATCTAATTAAGAAATATTTGTTGCGATAATTGCGAGTAACCGGTGATTTTATCTCTTGTTATGACATGAGATCTTGAACAAATGCCTCTTACAAATTTGCTACATCCTGAATCTACAATTAAAGGTTATATTAAACAGATAATCGCCGAGTTAATTGGTTAATTAAAGTGTTTTTCATTGGGGCCGAGAAAACCAATCCTTAGTAATTAAAATGCATCACTCCAGATAATTTAATGCTTCCTTTCCTCGAGTTTTTCTAGAACGAATCTACACTGATTTTTTGTTTTTAAACCATTTTTCTCTATGTCAGTAGTTAATCACAATGAAGAACTTGAAGATTGATGAATTGCCGGATCCTGGTGACAAATTTACTTTAGAAGAATGTATTGGGAGTGGAGTCTTCGGAAAAGTTTGGAAGGCGCAGGATAATAAAATAGAGGGGAAAAAGGTTGCTATTAAAATTCAAAGTTTAAATAAGGACACTTTGTCTTTTATTTTGGAAGAGTACAGGATTTTAAGCGAATTATCCGCCCACTCTAATCTACCAGATTTTTACGGTGGCTTTAAGAAAGTCTTGCAGGATGGCGGGGAGGAAATTTGGTTTGCTATGGAGGTAAGTAAGATTAAATCGGAGTGCTTCGGATGTTAGTTGCTAAATGTATGGCTTGGGAAAAGCTGGATCTTGTAATATTATTTACTGCTTCAACTTGTATCGAAATTTATGCTGCCAACATTTCAGAAATGCCTGTGTACATTTCACATGCAGCGGAATAACGAATTGACCGGTTCAATTTCTTTATTCCCTGCATCTATCAAAGAAATCTCTTTAAAACTTCTTTACTTCTATATTTGTGGCATGCAAGAATCATACGTAATCACCTTCTATGTACATGCCTACTCCGGAGAGACAACAATTCTGCATATGGCATAATTTATTTAGATCATACACTTTCAATTTATAATGGTGTTCACATACAATCGATGAAAAACCTGAATCAAACAACGTGTACCTTGAATGCTTATAGGCATTTTATATCTGCATATAACATATATCTGGGTTTATATGTGGAAATAACTTGCACGCAGTGACGCAATGCTATAAAGTACATCCAATGTGTTAATGATGCACGATTGCGATAGCTCGCTCGAGATTAAAGAGTTACCGCTGAAAGCGTATTAGGAGCTATTTCTTCGGTATTTTACGAATGGATTGTTTTAGCTCTGCGAAGGAGGGACCATTTTGGACTTGGTTAGAGGAGTTTTGGCTGAAAATAGGACTATGTCCGAAGAACATATTGCTTTCATACTGAAAGAAGTGGTCAAGGTAAGTAAATATTGAATGATTTTAAGAAGTACAAAAAGATACGTTTTCGTTCATATTATGTTAAGAGTATTAATAAAAACTTATTCTAAAATTATAGTGAATGGCTCAGATCTTAATATTTTATCGATGAAATTGTAGTTTTTATAATAAATAATAAATTTTCAACAACGAGATTGAAAAAATCTATTTTGAATTGTACTCAAATAAGTGTGGTTTTCCGATAATTTTAAAGTCATACAATATAAGCGGAAGAAGAAAATTAATTAACACGATAACATAAGCGTTTTACCTGGCAATACGTTTTAGCTAAGCCTAGGGCTCAGTTGTTTAAACTTCATTTTCAATTTTCAAACAGTAGACATCTTTCACGATTGAAAAATATAATATTCTCGAGACTTTTTTTATATCAGGTTTTGATACTATTTTTCTGATTTTATAACAAACAATTGCTTGGATTTTTCCATTTTCTCTATATAAAATTATGTATTTCTATTTCCAATCGAAAATTTGATTTCAATTAATTACAAATGTAATATGTGCTAATAATGTCACAGTTTTGACTTGCCAACCAAAATGTTTTCTTATTTATCAGTATTAAAATTTTTAAAATAAAGCTATATTGATCCAATCAAATTTATATTATTAGCCTATTTATAACGATTGCTTTGCTGAAATATACTGCTGAAAAATACTATTTTATTAGATTTGTATGGTAATTTTTTTTTAAATTAGAGCTAATAGTTTGTGTAAAACAACAAGTAAAAATTTAGATTAGAATGCAATTCCTAGCGCTTCTAAAGATAAATTAGTAAATTATAAAAAGGCACCAGATGTTAACATGAAAACAATTGATGACTTTTCAACTATAATATATGAAGAGCAATAGTAATATGATTGTTTACTGTTTCCCATAACTATCAAATTGTAAAATGTACAAGAAACCTGAAATAATGTTCCATATAATGCAATAAATCCAATTAGTAAGCTTAAAAGTAAATTATCAACATTATTAAATTAATTTTTCTGAATCTCAAGTCGAAGTTTCATCTCAGTTAGGTAAAACGAAAAAGTAGAATGAATCGCTCGGTGTAGAGTCTGATAACGATTAACAAAATAATTGATTCAATAGGTAAATTAAATAATTTTTCTTTGTCCAAGGCTGCCATTCATCTTCACGAGCATCATGTTATGCATCGCGACATAAGATGCAGCAATATTCTTATGACTAAAGATGGGGAAATCAAATTAGTTGATTTTGGCCTTTCCAAATATCTCAGTGGCACGCTAGGTAGGAGCAGCTCTATCCTGGGCTCACCTTGCTGGATGCCACCTGAAGCAGTAGATAAAAATTATGTGGAAGACGGCTACGGCAATAGAGCCGACGTCTGGGCTTTGGGAATAACTGCAATTGAAATGGCTGATGGAAAGGCTCCGTTCCAAGACATGCATCCAACTCGAGCTCTTTTCCAAATAGTGCGAAACCCTCCTCCGACGCTGTATCGGCCTTCCAATTGGTCTGATGATTTTAACGATTTTATTAACGAATGCTTAGTGAAAAACCCTGAACATCGTCCTTATATGGTTGAGGTTATAGAACATCCCTTCTTGGCTCAAATTCCAGATAATAACTATCACGTAAGTGTGATACTATTGAACAATACAAAACCTATCTGATTGATCCGTTATTAAATTTGTTTACCTTGTAAGATTAGAACTTATGTAAAATGTTTTCAAGGAACTCTTTAAAAATAAGCAAGACTATGTGAAACAGGTTTTTGTAAAATTACAAACTTATCATCTTCTAGTTATGTCAAGAGATCAAAGCTGTTTTTGACAAGTACTCCCAAGCTGCTCAGGAAGAAAAACCAAGCGAAGTCATAGTATCCACGAACTTTCTTCTGAAGAACTCATCACAACCGGAACGCATGTATGTGGAAGACTTAGCAGCACTAGAGGACCCCACAGAAGAATCAATTTTGCATGAGCTGGAAGCAAGAATGAAAAAAGGTTTATTCCAAACGTACGTGGGCGACATTCTTTTAATTTTGAATCCAAACCAAGACCATGACATATACGGGCTAAAATACAAAAAGAAATATAAATTCAAATCCCGTTCCGACAATGAACCGCATATTTTTGGCGTTGCTGACGGCGCTTACCAGGATGCCATGCACCATATGATCCCCCAAAATATTCTGTTAGGAGGAGAAGCTAATTCCGGAAAAACTACAAATTGTTTGCACTTGGTAGACCATTTGCTGTACTTGGGCCAGAATAACAATATAAATAGTGGGCGCATCCGCAAAGCAGTTGACTTAATTCACTCGTTTACGCATGCTTCTACTACAATCAACGATCATTCCACCAGGGCCGTCATTAAGATCACTATCACTTATGGAAGAACCGGAAAGACATCCGGGGCAAATTTCGAAGTGCATCAAGCAGAAAAATGGCGAGTTTCTTCAACCGATATGAGCCAAGGAAACTTTGATATACTTTATTACTTCTATGATGGCATATGTGCCAATGGAGAGGGGAAAAAATATAATTTAGAAGAAGGTCGCAGCTATCGCTACCTGAGAGTTTTGGAAGAAGGAGATTCCGGGTCTTCTAGGGACAATATTATGGGAAACGTTAAAAAATATCAAAATATTTTAGAAATTTTTAAAGAATACGAGTTTTCCGAAGAAGATATTGAAGCCATCCACGAAATTTTGAGCGCTATATTGATTTTAGGCGATGTACGTTTTATGGAAGACGAAGACGGTAACGCTGTTATTGACAACAACGAACAGGCGAGTTTGGTAGCGAATATGCTGAAGATCGATGATAAGAAATTCAGCTGGGCTTTGACTAACTACTGTTTCATACAGAAAAATACGGCGGTTAGAAAGAAGAACAGCTGTGATGAAGCCAGAGATGCCAGAGACGTTCTCGCAAATACGCTGTACGTCAGGTTGTTAGACTACATCGTGAAGATGCTTAATCACAAATTATCTTACGGGAGAGCCATATTGTAAGTATTTTCATTTATAAAACTATCTTTTTTAATGCACTTCATTTTATTTCAGCGGAGAACAATACTCAGTCAGCATTTTGGATCTTTCAGGCTTTGAGTGTTTTAAGGAAAACCATTTCCCTCAACTTCTAATCAACGCCTTAAATGAACAGCTTCATTATCACTACCTCCAGAGAATTTTTGCTTGGGAAGAGCAGGAATTGATGGAGGAGGACGTTGATTTCGATCCAGTACATTATTACAATAACAAGGCAACGCTAGATCAAATGCTAGGGAAACCAGATGGGTTGTTTTACTTGATAGATTACGCTTCTAAGATCGGCCACGGAGGACAATATATATTAGAGCATATTGAGAAACAAGACAATGATAAAATTAAGGCTGGGGAAAGTTCTCAATTTTCTATTGGGCATTATACTGGCAAGGTTACATACACTGCAAGAGAAATGCCAGATAGAAATCGCGATTTCCTTCCACCCGAAGTCATTGAAACACTACGCTTGTCTGGCAACAAGGTCGTAAAGGCTCTTTTTACAAACAAGCTGACGAAATCTGGAAGTCTTGCTCTCTCATTCGAGGAAAGTGTAACTAAAGTCAAAAAGAAGAGCAAATTTGGATCTTCTTCAGATGAGGATGCAAAATCGCCAGATCAGGAGTTTTCCCAAGTTAAGAAAATGAGAACTGCAATTTCTATATTTAAAGCATTAAGCTTAGAAATGCTTAAAGAGCTATCCGTAGGTGGAGGTTCAGGTGGAACCCATTTTGTGAAATGCATTCGATCTTGCTTACAAAATACACCGGGTGGTTTTCACTATGAGGTTGTTAAGCAGCAATTGAGAGCAATGGCCATTTTAGAGACCACAAGAGCTCGCCAGAGAGGGTATCCAAGCCGAATTACTTTTTCAGAGTTTCTAAGACGATATCAGTTCCTGGCGTTCGATTTTAATGAAAATGTTGAGGTGACCAAGGAGAATTGCCGACTTTTGCTTATTCGTTTGCATATGGAAGGATGGCTAATTGGAAAAAACAAGGTGTTGCTTAAGTATTACAACGAGGAATACTTAGCGAGGTTGTATGAGACGCAAGTGAAGAAGGTGGTTAAAATCCAATCAATGATAAGAGCATTCGTCGCCAGGAGAAAAATATCTCAAAGGATTAAGGAAGAAAAAGAGAGAACTGGTAGGTTTTAATTAATTTTAAAGAATTTATCTACTGTTATTTTATAATTTTCCTTTTGACATAGTATATTTGTCTTGGAAGGTTTACGATTATATAAAAAAATGCGTCAATAAATGTGTTTTTGAGAATGTTTTTGAGTGTTTTCTAAAACTAGGCTGTTTTAGATATCTTCATCACAAATTCAAAATTTCATGTTTCAAATAAATGTAGTGGGATCTTGCCACAGATTGTAATTTATTTACTTGTGAATAGAACAAAATACAAAATTTGCTTTGAACTATCTTATAAATGGCAATTATTATCTAGCATTATTAATTTTTCAACACAGCCAATCAATACACTCTAATTCATGATCAAAAAGTATCACTTAGTTATGCAATCTTAATTGATTCATCCTTTAAATTGGCCCCTTGCCCGTTTGGTGCCCTCGCCCTTGCCTTTTGTTGAAAAATTGATGCGCTTTCGTGTCGACTTTTAGTGCTTCCGTTAATCCTATAGTGCGAATTAGCTCCTTTGTTAGAGCTTAAGGTGATGCCTTGTGTTTACAAATCAACACCGATATTGAAAACTAATTATAGGAAATGACGTATAAATGCATATGATTAAAAAAACTAATTTCAAAAGTAAAAAAAATAATTTTAGTGCAGCTCATGATGGATTATGAAAACGATGGGGACTTGACGCACGAAAAAGCTGCTGTTATGATTCAGAAAGGTTAGTGATATGCTTTGTTCAGCGGTTACAAATTAGGTAATGATTTTCTTGCAATTTCTAGTTTACAGAGGCATGGCCGCTAGAAAAAAATACGGGCCCTTGATCAACAAGGATCAAGGAACCTTAAACGAAGAAACAGCAGAGTTTATCAGATATTACGCCTTGAAATGGAAAAACAAAAGTCTCTTCCAAGTTTTGCTCCAATACAGGGCTGCCAAGTATCAGGATTTGTTCAACTTCTCCCAACAGGTTCACTTGTATAACCAAAATTACGTTGATTTGCTTATACAGTTCAACACAGCTGTCGATATGAATGCTATAGATGCCAAAGCAATAGTTGTTTCATGGCTCGGGGACCAAAAGCCCGCTGTTTTAAAAGTGCCTTTTAGATTGGACGAGATTCCTTATTACGACACGAGTTATATGTGTGAATCTGAAATTGGGTACGGAATGTTCCTTAGTTTTCCCTTTTGTTTAGGGCCGTTCTAAAAAAATCATAAGCACAAGAAATTGTTTTTAAAAGTAAAAAATTGCTGTGTCTTCATAAATTTTATGAAAAGCCGCTAAAACCACCGAAAAAATATTCAGGAAGTTTTCTTTTTCAGGGCATTGGCGGATGTAGATGAAGCCTGGGACGCCCCATTTCGTTGGAGGCATGAGCAAATCACCGGGGGATCATCATCCAAAGACATCAAAACAGAGGCTAATACAAAACTTAGAAATTTAACGCATTATAAGCAACTTGATAATAAACTAGTGGACATTCCTTACAGTAGAGATCCTAAGGGAACTTTCAAAGCCTTGCCTGCTATTGTAGAGCCTAAAGCACTTGTTAAAGCCACATCACCCAAAAAACCTACCCCTATTAAACGAGTAGCACCTGCAAGTCCTTCTAAACTTATCCAAAAGTCCATTTATGAGCCAAAAATTCCACAAAGTTTTTGCGAAAAAACCAACATATCAACAACAAAACCAGCCAACAAAGATTTTCAATTTATTAAGCCTAGTCCCGTAAAGAGTCGCCCACCTGGGCCTGTAAATCCCATAACGGAACTGCAGAAGCTGGGAAGAAAAGGCAGCGGATCTGAAGACGAGGCACCTTTTAACTTTCAGGGTATGTTACGAAAAACTAATTATAAAAGAGAATCTTTGAAGCGATCTGTCGAAACCTTGGGCTTACTTAAAAACAGACAAAACAGTCTTGACGAAATCGCTGCCAAGACAATCCTTGAAGCGAAAAGCAGTCTCAAAAAAGTTATTTCCCTAGACTCTGTTGAGGAAAAACGATTTGCCGGAGAAGTCGCTCCTGGGATTTATATGGAAGGATTTGTTGTTGATTTGTAATATGATTATTTTATTGATAAAACAGCTGTAATTGCACTTAATGTTGTGGAGGGAAAAATCTATAAAAATATATTAGGAGGATATACTTCGTTATCATTTTTGTAATTTTGCGGGATAATCTTTCGCAATAATATTAATGGAGCACAGAGTTAACGACAAATTTGGGGTAGTTATACATTTGTTGCTGGCAGGTGCGTTTTTTGTTATGAGATAACTATATAATAGCAAAACTGGGGAATAAAACAATACAACAAAAATAAAAGAGCAAAAATTTTCTTGGAAAATCATATTTATATTTCTATATTTTTATTCATTGAGGATCTCTGGTAACAACAGAATAATGTAAAGAAATTAATAAAATATAAATTTTATATTGTAACATTTATTCACTAAAATTTAAATATAGTTCTGATATTAATGAATTAATTTATTACTTTGTATAAGAATATATAATTATATTAAAAATGACTATACATTTTAGTCTAGTCAAAAAGTATATATTAATATAATAATTTGTTAAAGCTCATAACACATTTTGTTGATATTTTAAAATTGAATTTGTGTGAATCTATAAATGAGTTCACATGTATCCAATTGAAGAAAATTTAGGCAAAATCATTTAGGCACATTTAGATTTAGAACAAATTGAATCGTTACGTCAATTCATGATGAAAAATTAGGAAGAACGTTTTTTAAAAGTTTCTAAAAATTTCCAAATTCATTGATTCAGCATTTTACTTTTATGAATAAAATAATTAAAAAGAAGTAGGAACGCTTTCCTTGTACTTACTTTTGTGTGAAATCCATTGCTTGAGATATGTCCTGTTCTTCTTCAGTCTTTGGAGTTTGTTTTAATCTAAATTAAAATCGTTTGGAATTTTAACGTTGAATAGTAATACTTACATCTAGCTGATAATAAAATATATTGTAACTATGTGGCTATAACTTATTTTAGAGCTTTGTAATTATAGACAATTATGAGAAATAAAAAAATGAAATATTTAATTGCAATAATATTATTGATCTTTTCATCATTTTCTATTACGAAGTTAAATTGCTCTATCAAAAGTGTTATCTAGTACCTTCTTTTTAGAACCCTTCAAACATGAGACTTTTAGTATAGTTTTCTGGAATTGTATGAATGCGTTGCATGTACCATTTACCATAACAAAAATCTTGACAAAACTTATAATGAAGAAAAGAAGTTTTAAGTAGTTAGTTACGCATTTGCTGTTTCCAGGTGAGTTTTTTCAGTTTCATGGGAAAGAGTAGAAGAATTCCAAGACGTTCAATATAAAAAGGTAAAAATTAGTTGAAATTTCACATATTTTGAAATGGGCTGTATTTGTTTAAATATTCATTGACGATATGTGATAATAACAGACAAATATAAAAGCAATAAAACACACATTTTGGAACATCAACATTTTATTCACAAAAATTGAAATATAATACTGATATTAGCGAATTAATTTATTATTTTATATAAAAATAAATAATGATTAAATTAAAAATGGCTATACATTTCAGTCTAGACAAAATTATACAAATAATAACGAGGGCTCTCTTGGTTAAAGCTTGTAACAGATTATGTCGATTATGTTTGCATGCATTCACAAATGAGTTCACATGCATCCCATTGAAGCAAATTTAGACTAATCATTTTAGCACATTTATTTGTAGGACAGATTGATTTGTTACGTCAATTTAAGATATGAAAATGGGCAGTAGGAAACATCAAGCTTTGTAAAACTTTCTTTAAAATTTCACATTCATCAGTTCATCATTTTACATTCATGAAATAAATAATTAAAAAGAAATAGGAACGCAATTTGAATAGGCTTAAAACAATTTGTACGGTGGTTACTTGTTTCTTTAGCTAAAATATGGTGAGGATATTAGTGTATTGTTTAAAGTTAGTTACACATAGTTACCCATTCTTCAATTACACAACTTTGACACTCAACTGTACAACACCAAACAAATTTACAATTACATCTTTTGATTGCTTTACGACGCACTAAGTTATATCCTCGCCCACAACATAAAGATGCGCAGCTATCCTGTCCTGTTGAAGTCCTATTACAATATCTACCGTACGTTCCGAGTACATCCAGGGAAGGATCCTTTTCGCAGAAATTTGGGGACTTTTCATAGTACAATAAATCGAATTGTAAGCTTTTCTTGTGTTTACTTTCGTGCGGAATCCATTGCTTCAGGCGGGTCCTACTTTTCTCCCGTCTTCTTTTTTGTTGCTTTAGTCTAAATAAACAACCGTTTACAAATGTTACAAAGATGTATAGTAATAATATCAAAATAGAATATATGTAAATTCTTGTATTTTTTGAACAAGATATACATTTATGACCAAGAAAAATGAAATATTTAATTGCAGTAAGCTTACACATTGAACTTTTTGGGGTTTTCATTTCCTAGATTCGACTGATCTACCAAAACGGCCATTCGATACCTATCCTTTAGGAGCCTTCCTACATGACGCATGTCAGGGGTTGACCTCCAACAAGTCTTCATTTCGCAGCTACCCGAAATTCCGTGGCACTTGCACTTGACCTGCATGTTGTTGGAGACGGTCTAGAAAATCGAAAGATAATTTTCTCAAATTAACTCTCATAAAATTTAATGTATAAAGAAACAATGAAATTTTATGGCTTAATTTCTTCCGTTTTTTTACCACCGATTTTTTCCATCTTCCAGTTCTTCGCCTCGACGACGAGTAAGTCAAAAAGGCGCGTTTCAATGTGGCCAGATCATAATATTTACAACCACAAATTCATTGTATTCGAACCGCGACCACTAATATAATAATACTAAAATACAGTTTATGTGAATTTAATTACGATAATCGGCGGTAGGTGGCAGCACATGCTCAAGTGACTTCCGCCGGTGATTTGATTATAATAGCGTGAGTATCGTGTAATGACCGGCCATTATGGCACTGCCAGTCGTACAATGTCAAGATTAATGGTGAAGAAGTGAACTAACTCAACAGGTCGTGACATGCTCATCATGATACACGTCTATTATTGCGATCAAGTCAGCTCTGACTGCGCGATCCTGTGATTAAATTCTTATTATTATTTATTGTGCAAAAGTTATTGAAAAGTATCCTTTTCGTCTCTAAGGAGTAATCCTGCAAAAGATCCGGTGATGATATTAATCAATTATCTAAGAAATGCCCCAGATAGAAAATAGCACAACATATCTTCTAAAGGAAGCGCAAATTGAGTGGCATCAGTCAGCGGTGTGCGCTTGAAGGACTATCGTCAAAAGTAGGCTGAGTTTTATTGCCCTTTAGGGAGTACATGCTAAATTTGTTTGCTTTTTTTGAAGATGCGGCCAACTCCCAATGGAATACCAATTTATTAATGACCGCATTTCGAACACCAATGGCGTGAACAAATTCTGAGTAATAGTGATGCCACCTAACAGCATACTTTCGGAGATATAGAAGGATGTAGTAGCCCGTGCCGAGGTGCTGGGGGTCCTGGAAACCGCACAGGGTCCTAGCCCCGCCCCAAAAGTTCGGACAAAGGCCCGCCATCACGATTCCCCGTGTTATTATGATCATTATGGACCACACGCACCGATATTCTCATTAAATGTTTTGTTGTATTCCCTCTCGGACACTTAAAATACGGCTGACGGTTATATATCTTTATTCTGCTGCATTCTTCGCTATTGTTGCTGCTCACATAGTCTGGATGTGGCATATTGAATAATAATGAGTGAGCGAAATTAAAGCCTGTGAACTAAGAGAGCGGTGGGGAAGATTGTATGTAACACGTTCTGAAACTTTGCCGTCAAATGAGAAATTTATTCTTCATAGGAAATATTATTTTTGGACAATAGAATTTTTGACACATCCGCAATTCAGAAACTTATATAGAATCCACGGAGTAATGAAAAGAAAAAAAAAAGATTTTTGAAACTAAACATTATTAGTCAGTACCTTAATTAAGATTTAATTATCATGTCATCAACGATAAAATTTGTAACTTTCATCATATTATGCTAGCATGTTCCCAATTTTGCCATTCAAGCGTTTTGCTTAAGTCTGTGACAAATGCCTGACAGACAAGGGGAACCTGGAGCCTGTTTACGACATTGCCGGCGTTAAATGTTTTTTTTATTACAAAGTTGTCAAACTTCCGTAAGAAGTAGTACACAGTAGGGGCTATATCTGGTGAGTATGCAAGATAGTAAAGAAGCCAACTTTAATTTCTGTAGTTTTTCCCGCTGTGATCCATGAGCCAGGTTTTATGAAGTCATAAATAATCAGCAGATTTATGATAAGAAAGCAACATCCAAACACCTTCGTTTTCTTTTTTTATGTACCCCTTTTATCCAACTGTTTAACCAGGCAGATTTTGTGGTAAATAAGTTCCTGGCTACTGATTTTTGATGCTAGATGATCGCGTGGTTTGTTAATGCGATGTTGTTCTTGTATTTTCCCATGCAATAAACTTACAAAATTATTGTTTTAGTACCTCAGCTATTAATTAAACATCTCAAAAGAAAACTATGTGTTCGGATCGAGTGAATCATTTATAGTGAATCGCAGCATTTACTGACCAAATTCACATATCAATAATATAATTTATAGCTCTCTGTTCTCACTTACCAATCGTCCCACTTGATTATTATGAAGATTTATTTTCGACTGTATATCAGTTGCTTTTTCTCTCCTATCGAGAAACATTTTGGAGTATTTTAGACCGTAATGGAGATTGTGTGAGCATCCACCCCATTTCCAGTCGTTCGGTATATCCTTCATGCCTTTCGCTTTATAACGGTTGGGGTCGCAGCCGCAACTCAAAAGTCTTCCTTGACTGCAGGCTTTCGCAACGGAAATGGCAACGGCCGCTGAAGAAATGGCGTATCCAAACGCGGTTTCTCTGAAACCTAAAAGAAAATTGTCAAGAAAGCTTTTAACTCTTCACATCATGTGTCAATTAGCAATTTTTGATACTTGCGCTTGCTAAAAACGACATTCCTGCGACTCAACCGACTGGGAAGGCGTCAAGAATTTATATCAAGTTAATACGCAACAATACGCAAGACGCAAAGAAAAACAAAAGACAATAAATAAAATGAGAAAGCGATATTATATACAATGATTGGATATATTTTAAATCACGGGTTAAATAATGGGCTATTTGCAGTCTTGCTGTGACGGGTACTGTTGCCTTACATGGATTTAGATGTTTCGTTTTTTTCCATTGCTCCAATCTTCGGATACAGGTCGTGATGTGGCAGCAAATTGCAAACCTACATTTCAAATATGTATTACCAAAGCACCTTATATGACGTTACAGTTTCATTTGAATCGATCGGTTTAAATCCGCCGTCTAACCCGCGACCACCAGCGCAGCGTTAATTTTGCTGGAAAAGGAATTAAACAAGTTGACACGTATTTCAAGCGCGATATTTCCATACAAATTAGAGATTGGTAATGCGGATGGTATCCTGATGGTGGATGGTGTACCTGATTGCGGATAGAATCATGATAGAATAAGCTCTGCTCATTGTAAATACTCTTTTGGGCAAAATATTTATCTGAGACTAAGGAACTGAAGGTGATTGTACGTCTAAAGCCATATTTGAAATTTATTTCGTATTAGTGCATTCCTTAAAGGTAGCAAAAAACTTGCTGTTTCTATTTTTATAAAGACAATTTACTAAATTAACCTTCACCGCACATTCCTGAATTTGTGTTCGGCTGCGAATTGTTGCAGTTATCTAATCATGGAGGAAAAAGTGAACATTCATGTGAGTAATATAAAAATTGTTCAATTTTCCAACTTGTGAGAAAGATTCTGTATAAATTGAGCTAGTTTATATCAATAGTTAAGGTTTTAGTTTTTACAAAAACTATGCAAGTTGGCTATTTAAGGTTTTCACTATGGATATAAGTAACCTCTTAAGCGAGGTAGCCAATGACTACTTTTACGTTAATTCATTATCAATTTTCATGTGCATCATTAACATTTCACATAGTCATTTCATACATTGCTGGTGAAGTAAAAAATGCAAAGAAATTCTCTGGCCGCGTGCTGGACCACACATTGAGTTTACAAAAATGCAAAAGATAGCTCTGATTTTCCATGCGAGGCCTTCACTGGAGGCAATTGAACATGAAGATCACGTCTGTCGAATTACATGTACTTCGAGCCATTTACTCGTTTCTTATTGGGAAGACCTTGTGGTGCGAAGCGGTGATTCAATACCCTTAATTGAAAAATAGAAAAAAGAAATCTTTTTCACCCCGTGCAAACAAAACTGTCCTCAATTTGAACAAAAGCTATTCAATACTCAAAATAACACCAAAGCTGCTAGAAATGAGAAACATTTTACCCGTGACAATTATACTAAGGATGATTTTAAAACCTTACTTTATTAAATTAGTTTAATGATAAATATAAAACCACTTTTAAAGAAAACTTAATTTAGAAATAATTAAATGTGACTATTACAATTAATACCACAAATATTCGCATATGAGTTATTTTAAGAAATAATTTGTACATGTAACAATTTTTTGCCATTTTCATGCACTTCATATACATATTTTTTACAGTTGCTAGTTTCCAGACTCTCTTAGATGTTTTATGCAATCTATAAATTAATATTTTGGGCTCATCTTCAGTTTTAAGAGTAAACTCATCTCCTAAATGTAACAGTTTTTCAATTCTTTTTAACATATACTAAAAAAGCTTTCAAAGAAATACCAATAATATTTTATATAATTTATTTAGCCATCGAAGTGTTCTGCTGTTACAGGTATATCCAATTTATCAGTATTTTCAGCACTGCCTTTAGTTTTATTAGAATATAGAATCATATCTGGTTTATTTTTGTCTGATAGGGAAGTGTGTTATCATCATGTTGGGTTGATCAAACGTACACCAATATTTTTAGGAATATAACAAACCACTGGCAAATTGTAAAGGTAAACATTGAGTACATGCCTGGAAGTGATTTTTAGCTGTACTGGAATATCTACTTTATTCTTATGAACTGTACCATATAAAGTGAGGGTTTTCAGGTTAACAAATAACTAGCAAGGGGGATACTAGTAAATAGCTTATTCATCGCAATGTTTCGCCAACTGCCAGGGTATGGTTCCACTAAATCGGATATAACACGAAAGCCTTGATTTTTCTGTGTTACCAGCAGTCATTTCGAAGGTTATATAAATATGTTGTGTATACATCAGCTGCTGCGCAAAGTTTGACACCGTACCTATCTAGCTTTGACTTTATAAGCTGCTTGTACATTTTAATTGAAAAAGAGCAAGCATTTCATCAACTGACCGGTGTACATAACGTTCAAACGCGCTTCTGTCATTGAATAAATAAATAAGATATTCCAAATGCCTCTTATGGCTGCTAATTTGTCTTGTGATTTGCTGCCTTCTCTTGTAGATTTATAATCAGCTCAGCTTGATTGGTTGATACCATTTCTCGTGTAATAGAGTCATTTCGACAACTTGCTACTACAGAATTTGTAAGTCCTATAAGCCTATCAAGTCACCCTTTTCAAGTAATACGCATTTTGCTTTCTGAATTGTTTCATTCTATTCATTCAATCTAGAAGCTTCTTTATTAGTACGAAAACCTATTATATTTTTCATGTCTGCTGGCAGAAATATTATGAAAATATCTAAAAATGTATGTAATCTTTACTGTGCTCAGTTTATGTATTCTTTTTCTAGAACCATTGGACCATTGGGAACCAGACTTTGCAGCGTACATTATTATTAAATCGATAGAATATTCACCGTGATTTTCATTATATACCATGATTATAATCTTCTATTTATGACTTTAATATGTCTAAATATACCTTTTTCAACCGATTTTATATTGTAAGCTACAAAAAATGTAAAATAAAAAGTTTGCTACTCCTATAAGCTTAATAGTGACCTGTACAAGATCCCACAAACCTATATAAGAGTTACTGTGATGACAAATCACAATTCCTTAAGATTTAATATGCATGGAACTACAAACACGTAGTGGGTTATGCCGAAATGTTATTATAAAAATTAAGTTTGGGGTGCTCACGAAAACCCCCACTGTCATTTAAGGGTTAATACTACAAAAATAGCATTTAAAATATTTGGTACATCTTGAATGTGTGCACACGATCGTTCACAATACATTTTTCCGCTAATTATTATGAAAATAATGAGCAAATGGCAATTGCAACAACTATTTTACATATGTAAATAAAGCTCATACCGGATATTATGTTAAAATATTCAGTGTTAAAAGCGTTTACTGCGCCTTTTAGTTTATTTATTAGATCATTAATAAGAATGTTAAACACGTTCGCCATATTAGTGCTTCTTAATGCTTCTTACACACCATATACATTTCATTAGCGTTAACGAACGAATTTCTACTTTGTGCTTCATTTTCGGTACCCCTTCGATAAGGGGATTTTTATTGGCCTCCCAGCCATTCAGTATTAAAACCCTTTTTTATTATTTTATGTTTTTAATTCAGGCCTCGGCTAAGCTGAATTTATATATATTTTTTGTTGGCGTTTATCTTATGCATATTTACCCAAGCAATTAGCGACGCGTTAAAAACACTAAAACTCAAATAATTGATGTTTATTTACTTTGCGGAGGTATTTAGTAGCTTTATCCATTAGCAGGTATATAGAAAAAAAACGATGTTAAATTATTTTAATTTTCGATTTTCGATCGAGAAATTCCGCCGGCTTCCCACCATTAACTGCAATTAGTAACGGATGCCAATCGGGGTGTCGACAACAAAACGGGATCATGCGAAGCAAAATAACCACAATGTGATCTCATAATAGAGCAACTACCCCAGAAGCACAATAGGCTCATAATATGTCATTCAGGGGAGTATAATGGAGCTATTATTGTGAAATACATTTCAGCAACAACCACCTAGAGGTTTGTTCGACATTTATTACTGGTTTTCAGTGAAAAGGAAGACATCTCAAGTGGCAGTATGAATGAAATTGGGTGATTTTTACGTTGTCACTTCCTCGTTGTGTTCGTTGGAGGTCCAAAATTTTGACGTTGACAATTTTTTGAAGAGCTTTGTAGAAGCATGTGGATATACAAATTTATGCGACACATATAAACGGTGGACAGTTAAACTTAATATATTAAGGAGATTCTGACAATCGAACGAGAGGAGAACGAGCTGAGGCGGGCAATAAATCGAAGAGGACGTGGAAAAGGCAGCTACAAACAAGGCTTGAGGGCGAGATAAAAATTTTGAAGACAACCACTATATAGGGTATTCGCTACTGTTTTATTATGCTGCATTCGAATTGCTGGTGCTGTAAATCTCGAAGCTCAGCTCGTGGCCGCCATGGGATATCGTACGACAGTTGGAAACTGATCACCTTGGTTACGTGCCGTATTTACCATTGGAACTGTGGAGATTGTAGGAAAAGGTTCGAGTATGGTAGATGATCATAACATTAAATAGAGCATTGAAGAGTTATCTCTATCGGAGATAATTTTCCGTTGATTGCCTTAATAAATTCCTACAAAACATTTTCAATTAAAGCGTGTTGAAGTCGTTCCAGGCGGTTTTGATTAAAATAGCTGTAAACCTCTTGGCGCAATATAATAAATTTCGTAATAATATGCAAGCTCTGAAGTTGTGAGCTGTTCAAAGAGATTGTGAAAATATTTAATTAGAAAATACATTGCTGGGAGCTAAACATTTTCTAATTAATTACTTATAACCACATGTAAACTGTTTGGAAGCAGCCGAGCGTGAATCTAGCCGCTACTATTTAGTAATTTCATTCCCTAGATTCTGGATTATGTGTACTAACTCGAGGTTATTGTTAGTAATTAAATTTTTTAAGAGGTCAGAGGAAAAGAAAACCCGATAGGAAGTAGTTGGTGAGATCGTGTTTCTTAATATGGAGCTTCGGTAGCTCACTGGGCCATTACGTCTTCTTTTTTGGGTCCCATTAGTAGCAATATATTTACAAACAATGACGAGATAAATGCGGCCAGGTGCCTTCGCGTAGGTAGACCAAGACGTTTCTATTCAAATGCCAAAAGACATACATCAAGCTTGAGTACTAAGCATGCGAGGCGAATTTAACAAAAACCCACCCTTTGAATCGACGTCTTTATTCACACTTGCTATGATTTTCGTACAGGAAGCACGCTTGAGAATGGCGAATTAAGCTGTTGCGTCTTTAGAAATCTCATGATGAATTGTTCCGATATTTTTGGATGACCTATTTAAATTGATCTACATTGTGCATTGTGCCATATAGAAGAGAATATTCGTGTTAGATACTAAAAAATAATAATAAAAATGCAGCACTATAATTTTTGGAAGCTATACTACATCAAATATCGTTTGAAATGTGTTGCACAATTATGCAAAATTCATTAATACATAAAGGCTAATAACAAAAATATGAAGAAAATAATATTAGATAAAATACAGTTAAAAAAGCCTTTATTTTAAAAACTACCATTTAATTTCTCAATACTTTTTACTAGCTTAGGAAAATGCGTACTAATAACAATTTCAAAGTCACAGAATTAGTTTAAATTAAAAACCACATTTAATTCTATGGCAATTAAGATCTTCAGTCTAGTTTTTACCATATCACTGTATGAAAGTCCAAGTCTACAAATTCCATCCTTCCACGAAAGAACACTTTAAGTGAATTGTACAAATCTGCTCTGAATTTGAATCACAAAGGAGTAACATTACCATTGCATCTCGTGGGATTTAAAGAATCATTACTGGACAATAGGGTCATGCATCAGTGTGGGTGGCTCATGAAAACCTATACAAATATAAATATTAGAATTTCTGACATACTTTTACGCAAAAGTAAACTGACAGGCATATAAAATTGTTTGATGTCGTTTGGTCTAGAATACACAGTAGGACCAATTCTTCGAACAGAATATTTGTAACGTTCGTAATTTGTTGTACCACTTATACCACGATGATAATTGTCACAGTTGAACTAAATGTTGATAGTTTTATATGCGAAGCTTAATATTGTATTTATAAAAATGTTACAGAACTAGGAAACTGCATCTAATGAATTTATAGATATTTCAGGAAATTTTTAAGTTGGTCCAAGAAGAATACAAAAAAAGTCTATTTTTATTTGAATTTTTTGTAACGAGCTTTTCACAGTATTATTAGGATCAGCATTCATTGTGCTTTTTGATTTCTCTGCTGTCTTAATTTAACTTATCGTTTGTCTATTTACTAACCAGGCACATACAAGAGGTTTTAACAATTGTTAGGAATAGTTGTCATATATCCTACTTGTACAATTTAGATCGACAAGTAAAGCCGTTTATGCTTCTTCCTTTTGCAAATATCAATTTTAATAGTATGAACATCAGGCATGTGTTTTCTTAAACCAGGATTATAGCTGATCTAGAATAGGCTGCCCGCGCCACACAATACGTCATGATTCGGAAAACGGGAAAACCATCACAGCTTTTGTTCATCGAAATGCATGTTTAATTTATAATAAACATATTCAGAAATACTTCATCAAACATGACACAAACTGTTTCAAGACTGAACTTAGAATGAAAATACAATGCTATTTAAAGAATGTGGCTAGTGTACTTTACTGGTTTTGCGTTTGATCCCATTATAGAACAGAGTAAATGCTATATTTTTATTTATTGTGGACATTCAGGAAAAATTGCATGTAATGTCGCTAATTATATAAAAGTATATTATAAAGGCAGCGTGTATAAAAGAAAACGTACTGAATGACTCTACAATAATCATTATATTTCCCTCTACACTATTTATGGCTACTTCTTTGTTACTAGAAATTTGGTTTACTTAACTATTCACACGCTATATTCATGCGGAGAATATGCCATTTATAACCAATGACAAATAAAAAAGTCTCTAATATCAAAGCTAAACATTAAATAACAGTAACAAATAATCATCTAAAATCATTAAATGGCTTTTCATATCGTAAAAAATATTATAATAAGAACTAAGATACCAAAAAAAAGACATCTGTGCAACACCGCACAAAGTAAAGGCAAGGATAAGACAATTAAGAGTCGACACTCTGTAATATAGGTGAAAACAGGAGAAGTGGATGGTAGTGCTCGGATATTAGCGCAACGTTCATAAAATCAATACTAAATGCATTAACAAGCCCAAACAGTCAAAGGGATTTAAAATATTTAAGTGAGAACATACTAAAAGCGTCAAAAGAAGCTGAGAATAGGCAACGCAACCAGAAAAGAAAAAGTATACAAAAGATGTAAAAGATTCGATGCACTTCAGATCAAAAATGGAAGTAGAAGATCCTGGGAACAGGAACTGATAATTAATAAGAGATCTCTTCAGGAAAATATGAAAATATATGATAAATTTCAATGGGGAAATGGCTACGGGAACTATAGAGAATCGCAAGAAAATGAAAATATTGAGGAGAACTACAATAGCAGATAGCATAATATAGACAAATATAAGATTCCAAAGGTAGTACAAAACTTCTACTTTGAGTGTTATACAGGCAAACATGAATAAAAGCATAAAACTGAAACCAACAGCTTACGAAAATTATTAATCAATGACCGGGAGAAACACCTTTTCCGAATTTAGATTCTCATTAAAATAAATAAAAAATAACATCAATGGAAGGTAAGAGCTGTGAAAGCATGATGAGAAATGTTATTAGGCAGTATTAAGATACTATTTAATGTCGTCAAAACGGCATAATACAATGACAGTGGATGAAAGTCTTCTTCATAAGAAAGGAAACATTACCCAGTGCTAAAACTCATGAGTCTTCTTTGTCCATATAAATAGTCTTCAAAATCATTGCCAAGCGACTAGTAGCAAAGCTGGGGCTATGGGAATCGAGAACAACCGGGTTTTGAAGGGATTTTGGTATAAACGATCACCTCCATGTAATGAGGACCATAATTAAAAGCCGTATAAGAATCCACCGACCATTATATTATTTGTTTACCTCTACAAGGTTTTTGATACTGTGAAGCTGCAGACAATAAGATGAGTACTAGATTAATGTAGGATTGCAAGAAAGCAGAAAAAATATGTCAAAGTTAGAAGATAAAGTTCTTCTAAATGTAACGTAGCGTTCGTTGAGTATGTTGTAAAATCAATATCTTGAGAACAAGAACGCATCAATGTATATAAGAAAGATTTATATTTTTTTGTTTATTGAAAAAGTTGTTCTTATAAAGAAAAGTATCGCCAAAGTCTAACAATGCTTGAAGAAATCATAGATGCCTTCGCAAATGTTGGATTAAAAAAAAAGAAAAGAAAAAGCTCAAATAAAGGCAAAATAAGGTTCAAAATATCGACATAGATATCTCCGAGAGGATGGAAATACAGCAGAATAAATGCCTATGCCATACAAGGATAGACAGAAACAACCAAATATGAAATACAGCTCAAAATCGGTTCGAGTTGAGCTGCCTTTGATAGATATAAGATAAATCTATGTGTCTACAGTTGACTTAATTGGCAAGAAGCATTACTTCACCTAGGAACTACTTACAGTACAATAAAACCTGCTAGAAAGATAAAGAAGTGCGTGTTGCTGGTTACCGACTTAGGTGTGACTAGAAAAATCTGTGAAATGTTGAAGATAGCTCAGAGTGCGATGGAGATGACTCTACTAAAGATGACAAAGAAGGGCAAATGACCAACAATACTGCGTGGAGAAATAGAAATTGTAGTCGCTGTACAGTACATTGCTATATGAAAACGCAGATGTGCTATCGCTAGGATTCCAATCTATAGATGCAGAGAAAATCTTGAAATTTTGTCTTCTAGCGGATAAATGCAGTTGAGGCAGACTATCAACCTATTGGTCGGATGATATGAAAAGCGTGGCATTAATCTGTATTATGAATGTCTACGGTCGATAAATATGGAAGATTGGAAGAAGCTTGTACACAACAGTACTCTTCAAAGACTATGATGATGATGAAGAAAAATTGATACTGTGAATCTGGTGTTTTCCTTTATTTTCGTGTTTGGATTTCTTTATAGATTTATTTCTAAAAATGTACCAATGTCTGATTTGATATTTAAAAAATCGACTAGAGCCTTAAAAGTGATATCTGTGGCTGGTTACTTTCTTACTGTGTTCCGGAGATTTGTAGATAGCCAGGCATAGTAAGGGCAACGCAAATTTAAGTATACTAACCCCAATGACACTTTGAGGTGATAAAGACTATCCAATAGTCCAATATTTTTCGAAAAGATGTAGTTCTGGCTAATGCGAGATATTGGCCGATGTTGTTAAGACTTGCTCGGTTTCTTCCAAAACATAGCTTTATCATTGTAACAGAAAGCAGTGTTAGACCAAAATAGTAGCGATACATTACAGCCTCATAAAAATTTCATTTCCAATAAATTTTCTGATTTATTCAACCTGTTGTGACTTCCTTCTCTTCTGCAATTGTCAACTGAGTTTCGAATTCACTCGACACATTGTGAACATTACAAAGAGAACCAACGTAATTGTACACAAAATTGAATTCTGTTTAATTTGATTTACAAATAGAACAATTATAAAAAGTAATTTTGACACTTGCAGCTATTCATTTAACGCACGTGCTTAAATAAGATGTACATCCCAATAACTAATTATCCAAAGACTTTTGTATCTAAACGGTTGATGGAATTTAATAAAGCAATAATCAAAACCAATGAAAGTAGGCGAAGTTTGATAAAATTCTCTTTTATTCCAATATAATATTCCTCGACATATTTTCTTCAACTTTTATTTCAATTTGATTCCTCTAACAAACATGATGGGCAGGAAATTATTTGCAAAACAATCAGTTTGGTATTATTTCTAGTAAGCCGCAACTATTGGGTGTAGTATAAGGATGTTTGCATTTAAGTAGTTTTGGTAAAGAGCATGGCAATACTAAAAGAATGTCCTAGAAATTGGCTAAATCGCGTAAAAACAAGTTTCGTAAAAATTTAATTTCGATATTGTAATAGCAACTGATTTGACATATAAACAAAATTTTTCTACCGAATTTAAAAGCTTCAACTTTTTATAAATGAGCTCGTCTTAGAGTTGAAATTAATAAAAAAAAACTTTGTTTTTTTGTATCAAAATGGCCAAAACTTTGTTTTTTTCTATTAGAGAAAATGTTGTTAATTGAATTTTCGAAAAACTGGCAACAATTCATTATAAAAGATGAATAAAAAAGTCAAATATTTCAACAATGACATACATAGTTTTCAAACTATTAAGATCGTCATAAGCACTAAACTTCCAGTTCCACCTAATTCAAAGAAAAATTTATAAAATTATTTATTTTTTATTATTTTTAAACAGCTTTGCAAATTTTTCCCCTCTCTGTTCAGCTGTTAGAGTTGACATTGATATTATTCTAAATTCGCTTTTTTAAATCCTTTTATTACAATATTTACCTAGAATTACACACTTTTATTGGTTTCTTACATTTAAAATTATATTCATATAATGTATTTGAAACATTTTACGACACATTTTGAGTCTTTACGTTGCTAAAACAAAAAACACCGACTGCAGAATCTGGTTCATTTTCAATAATGTTGTAACGTTGTATTACCGCCGATACATTGTTTGCATATTAGTTCTGATTTTTAGACAAGAAAATGTAACTTTTCTCTTTATAACTAACTATGGTGCTCTTCTTAGCTTAGAAAGGTATTTTTGTTATACATTTTATTACTTTGTTCCTCATTTTTATTAATATTTAGCTTTTGCAAGCAGTAATCATAGTTTTTCATATTTTATTGCAATCTATTATATTTAACTTTTTCCTGACTTACCGATGCTTCAGAAAACTGTAAAACTTGAAAGTTAACATGCTATTAGATTGGCTATATCAGAGAGAGCCTTCACAAATGAACATATGTATATAACTCTCTATTTTGTTTTCTGATGATGCGAGACAAATCGAATTGCTAATAATTTTGAATATAAAATTATCGTTACCGATTTTTGTGGTATAATAGGAGTACCAACCAGAAAAATCTTTCGAGAATGTAGAAACCGTTATATTACAATTGATTGTAATATAATCTAATCGTATCTAAGTGTATTTGACTAAGACATACAGAGTTACAAAAACAGCTTGAGCAAAACACTTCCTTTTCTATACAGTTAATAAAAAATATATAGAAATATTTTGTGAATAAAAGTAGACCTTACCTTTATGAAATATAGGACTAGTATATGGATTTTTGGCCTTTGTCTCCAACGACGAGCAATTCCACCTGTTAGTTTGGAATTGAAATTGACACTCCTTTACGGCGAGATGCAAGCCTTGGACAGCTACTGCAGTAACATCAGGGTGCTTGTAGCACAGCTCCAGTTGGGGTCGTGTTAATCCTGACGTTGTCCTGCAGAGAGTCGTATCAGAATATGGAAGGATCGGTATGTAATTGGAGAGTTCTGAGGTCTTTCCTTTTATTCTGAAATTTAAAATAGCAAATGCATGAAGAGATAAGCAATTGTAAAAGAAACGCTGAAATAAAACCCAAAGTAACAGTTGGTAAAGTGGGAACAATCGAAAGAGATTTATTTCAGTCCTATATTAAAGATGACGTAATTCTAAGTAAATGCGCGTGTAAGTTTAGAATTGATTTTCATCATTCCTTCAAGACATTTCAATGGCAGAGACAATCCTCCCGTCAACTGCTACGGAAATTATTTGCAGTAAGGCTATTTAAATTGATGACATCGCCACGGAGCAGTGAGGAACAACTAATAAAGCCTGCAAGGAGCAACTCATCAAAAAACCGCATCATAATTAAAAAGCAGTGAAACAATTTAGCTCGAGCTGATAAACAAATCAACCGCCATTAAGATAATCTACTTAATTAATATCACCTAAACACAAAGACATCTTCACAAATCACCAATTAACCAATATCGATACCTACTCGTTCTCTGTTTTTTGTTCATTTTTTTCTCTCTCGCAGTGTCTTCGCAGTCATAATCGTATTCGAGCCGAGTAATTGAATTTAATTTGTCAGTTGTCAGGCTGCCTTGACTTCTCTTCGAGATAATCAAAGGACACTCCTGATGAATGTGATAGGAACCATAGATGTCTTACAAGAAAACGTTATCGAAGCTTTTATCAGGGCTGTCTTTGCGTTTTTTTCAACGTGTAGCCGGCTGAAGGAGAAGCACTATATCGGGATTAATTAGAGAAACAAAGAGGTATTAATGATTTGTAGGTACAAAACTTTGCTTTATCCACTCCGGTTGGTTTCCCACGGGTGCCAACACATTTTACATGTTGGCATTCCTGCACCGGCCGGAATGTTGGAAGGGTAAAAAGCTCTTGATAGAGTCGGATGGCCACCATCATGTGAGTGCGTGCTCTTTTTTATTAATTTCATTTATTTTTTTTCTCTTTCCGTCGATAATAATCCTTTTGGTTCACGCTTTGTAACCAATCGAACTTCTATTTGGTTCGATCGTAAATTTTACAGGTTCCTAAGCATCTACAAGATTATTAATTAAAATATTTGGGAATATAAAAGTCGAGAGATTCACATCACGTGGCTTGGTATGGAAAAGAGATAAATTTCACAATCTCCTTCAAGTCGACATACCTGATCAGTAGCTGAAATAAATTAATAGTGACTTGTTCGAACGTTCATCTCCATAAAACCGAAAGACATCAACGGGTAAAGGTCAAATTTTATTGCCTAGAATTGTGAAAGATTGATCAGCAATTGAGATAAAGAGATTGATTGAAGTCGAGAAGCAATTGAATGCTAATCAAGTTGAATGGATGAGGAAAGAAAATGAGACAGGTATTGACAACTCAGTTCCGAAGCCTTTGTAATTGGTTTTCTGCGAATATTTTATTCTAATTAGGTGCCCTTTTCATTATGGGCACCTGTAGTGGCGGGTGGTCTAGATTTTCTGTATCGCGATTCCAGGAAATTCGTGGCTTTTGCTATAAATAATTGTTTAATTACTTTGGCAGTACGTACAGGTGCATGAAGCATTCAATTTATCTTTGAAGAGGAGAATATTTTTTCGTGAGTTTATAACTAAGTTTCTTTGTTGATGTTAGAGATTTTCTTAGAAGTTTGTCGTTTGAACGTTTGGTTTGTGTATTGGGTTTAGTATGAAAATTATTATTGGTGCAAGTTAAAAGTAGAGGTTCCGGTTATTAGTTGTGTAAATAAATCTTGCAGTAGGAGAATAACAAAGAAGGAATTTCGTAAGTGATATTTTATTGGCGTGTTCTCGTGAGTAGGTATTAAGAAGAATTGGTTTTACGAGCGGAGAGCAATGTGTGTGTATGTTAAACTTAGTGAAACTACGTAAAAAAATCTTACCCTTCAGTACAAAAACAGCAAATTAAGATCAAACGTAGGATTATGTGGGCCACTTCGAACATGCTTCTTACATCTCTGAAAGTGTCGAAAAACGGTAGTGGCAATCGTGACGGAGCTTAGAACACTTTTAAATGTTTGAGTATAATATCATGGAAAACACCACACATAATTTATGGGAGATGATTTTTAAAACGTCAAATTCCAAAAATAAGAATAACAAACGGTTAAGAAATGACGACGATCGTAAACAATAATCCGCAACCTATAATTTTTGCACCAGAACGCTATTAAAATTTTGAGATATTAGCACAAAAACTGACGTTTAATCACCGTAGCGAATCGCGGTGGAATTTTTATAAAAATATCGTAATTAATCAAATTATTTTTCGTTTGGTTTTGTTTTTGTTTAAATTTTTTATGTGACTGCTTTTTTTATTCCTTTAGACGTTCAAGTTTTTTACGTGTAGATCGTGAGGCGCGTATTGTACTTATTGCGCGTACAGTACATAACTCCCCCCGGAACCGGATCTCGCCGCGTATAACCCGGAAGTTGATCTGACAGCGGTCTAACAAAACAAGTATAAACGTATATCTCGTTGGTAAGAATGAAGATGAGGCGAAATGGGGTGCTCTAGCGCATGGAGCGAATCTAGACGTTCCGGAGCCTGACGGAGAGGGGTTGTGAGTATCTGAGGGGGGGAGAAGAACGCCGACAAAGCGAGTGGGGGCTTCTAATTACAGAGTCCATTGATTACAAATACCGTCGACACTTCGCACAACATGTATACGTACGCTACTTAAACACAGGATAACAAGTGGTCACATATCTTTTTACCCTTTGCTTTTGCTCCGCTGTCACATCAGAGGCCACTTAGGACAACATCTTTGAAGGTTTGAGTGTCATCTAGATCCTTTTTGTTGAGCGACGCGGCGGAAATCCGTTTTGAGTGTGGCTAATTATTTTCTTTATATTTTGCTAAAGGAAGGCCAATTTTTCTGAGAGTATAAGGCCAATAATCTTTGAATACGCCTTGGCAACTTTTGGGTAGATGGTTTCAGAAAATTTCACATTGATAGATTAGGTTTATCATGGGATAGTATTTTGTTAACTGTCTATTATGTACTATTCAGACCCATTTTTATCCGCATGTGAACACTTGCTCTTGATGTTATAATAAGACTAATTTATAATACAGGTTTTTCTAATTTTGCAAATATGAGAGCAAACTGAGTTTACAGATTACTTTATCTATTTAAAAAATAAAATATTGCCGTAACGTGAAAACTATGTAACATGGAAGAAATAATATTGTAGTTACTGCTTTTACAATTTCTACTTCTACGATTTTGTTGACTTTTTTTTATTATAAAGATAAATTTATGATACTAATTATTAAAATAATGAAAGTTATCCCTGCATGAATAGAAAACTTTAATAAAAATATATCAGATTATTACTGATAAAATGCCACCTCCGTCTTTGCTGGCACATTTTAGGTTTGTTGACGAAATCACAATCTTTAAGATATTTACTACCTCTTACATCTTGTTTTATCCTGCAATTCAATTCGTGTTTTGGAGTTTGATATTTTAAACTTGATATTTTTTTGCTAAAATATATTATGTTTATATTTTTTGCTATCATAATATAATTATGAATCTAAATATCTAGTAACAGGCGTGTGTTGAGGCTGACTTATCCATGCCATCATGTACGCGATAGCCTATATGTAATTTTGACGTTGAAGCTTATATAGGCTCGATATGCTGCATTGGTCATAAATATCAGATATCGTGAAGTTACCATCATATTAGCAGCTCTTCAGTATTTTCTTTTAATTTTTATACAACATTAGAAATAAAATAAAGTCGATCATTGGACAGTGTGAAAATGTTTGCGATGTGTGTATGAAGATGAAAAGAAGACAATGTAGAATTTTCAAGAGATTTGTAAAATAATTATGAAATTTAAATTGCTCATTCTGAGGACACCAACGATGAAGATGCAGAGAACGATTCTCTGACAGAGTTTTTATGATGTACAGTTTGATGAAGGTGTAATTTTGCGACACTGACCAGAAAATATTGTTCTCAAAAGATTTTTCGACAATGTTAGTACAACACATCAATATCAAAGACTCATTGCAAGGAACGCTACCAATGTGGGAGACTTCTTTCAACTAATATATAAAAAATGTAAAGCAGAAAGACTGCATAAAACTGTTAGCAAATGTCTAAATTAGGTGATAAAATTTTTGTGTGAAGAAAAACGTGTACAATAAGCTGAAAAAGTATCTTTCTTGGAAATATTTCACATCTGCTACATAAATAAAAATTCGTTTTCAAATAACCAGATTATTATTCCTTTTTCTTCTGAGAAGTCAAACACTACTAATTGACATTATTTAAGCTATTCCCCCCTATGGTGGCTATAAAAATATTTAGAGGATTTCGAGATAACTCGTAGGAGGCATAAATATTAAGGATTTAGCAGTTGCGGTTTTTTAATATGAATTTTCCCCTTAAAATCATGAAGAAATAAATTCAAACACGTTTTGTTGAGGTATTTTTTTGATATTGATGTCATCCATTTGATGCCCAAAAACTAGGTTATTATACATTGAAATTGACTGTCTATACACCATCGGAAACGTATTCGGAAAAGTTTACGAAGGTTTCCACCTGGAACTTCATGATAGACACATACATGATTTTTTTCTCAGCTCTCAGTATGAAAATGAGTCTTACTACTGAAAATATTCGGAAACTCGCATTTCACAGTCAAATAAATCAATTGACAAATTTTGGTCCCTTTGTGGGAAATAGATGTGAGGTTTTCTACTGAATAACATAGATGAACACTTGTCGATTGTTTATCAGCAATCAATTAACTCAATCTCATAGATTTTATCGATTGTTCCTCATATTTTTCGACTATTATAAGAATGCATTGTTGATAATCTATCTTAAATTATGACGGATTATCTTAAAGGATAGTAATGTTCCATTCAAAGTATTGCAAGATCGCGAGGCAATTATATTTTCCACTCTTATTTAAATTATTTAAATAGCCCTTCTGGCAGGTTGAGCTCATAGTATTGTTCTTTATAACTACATACGAAAGACTAAAAAAGAATTGACCTGAGACATGATAATTTCAAATACTTTTCAGGAAAGGTCTCACAATAACATAGGCTTCCGTCTTTTGAAACAGTATATCGTAATTTTTTTATGCTAGTACTATTTCTCCTATTTAATGTTGATTTCCTTGCTTTTTTAGATTTTGTTGTTCTACACTAAAAGTATCTTTTTTCATTGTAAAGTAAAACAAATCATTTAAATCACAGCTGCAGTTATTCTTTTGAGATTATTTTTTTATTTATATATATTTATTATTATTTATTATCAAGCACTATAGAAGGTCTCATAAGTGGAATGACTGTAAATTTTAAATTCGTGAATCTTTTCTCTTCCGAATCTTTTTGACAGGACGCATAAAATCAATTTTTGCATTTCGCATACAAAAAAATTGTACTGTGAAGAGTAGACTGTGCTGTAGTGAAGACTACTTACCCTCCCATACCATCATAGCCAAGTGTAAGAAATCAAACGTTTCTTCAAGCTTCTCCAAATCAATTTACCGTAGCCGCGTAGAAACCATCATCATCACATGTGAAGCCCATGAAGACAAATTGCTATAAAAACTATTACATCAGTTATAACGCCATTATGGGCATCGGCACCAGTTATATTTGTCATGGAACAATCCAGTTGATGATGGAGTGTCTCCTCAAACACCTTCAGTGATCTGTCAAAACACTGAGCGCAAGAAATTAACACCAAACGTGACAAAAATGATTGATCTCGCTCTCTCAACTAAGCAAGCTACCCTCGCGCTTTTATTTATAGAAAATGGGTGTGCTTGACATGTGTGTGTTGGCAGTATTGTTAAGCCGCTTCGCCTTAATTAAGACGTATTTTATGAGCCTTGTACAAATTCATTACAATTTGTCCTCCTTTGTTCACCAAATAATTCGAGCAGAAGGCTTTAGTAAAAATCCTCCTCTTTGGATTTATTTTTAATGTTTGCTTTGATTGATTATTTCGTGATTTATTTTGGCATGAGTTTTCCTATTTTGCATATAATTCGACTGTTAATCGATTAAACTGAATTGTTAATAGAAATTTTTTATTTTAAATTGTGAGCATTATTAAATTATATTCTATGATATAAAAGAATCACAAACTCTGCAGTTGGAATAAATGGCAAACTTATTATCAAATCGAGCGCTAGTTAAAATGTGAACACAGTTGGGTAAGTTGCAACACTGCAACGCATCAAAAATTTTCCTCCCGTCACAAAAATAGCTTTTGTGATCATACTCAAGTGGATGTCCAGGTAAAATATATTTGAGGTGTTATAATGATATTGGTAGATCGTAGGAGAGAGGCCACGCCTTTCTCCAGGTAACCAAGCCTCCTTTAACTCCCCATCAAAATTTTTGCTCTCATTATTAACAACAACAACCACAACATCAACAATAGCAGCAGCAGGTTATAATTGCGAAAGATCAAACCAGCGCTATTTGCGAAATGAGAGATATTAAAATTGTTTCTGCTGACATTCCCTAGCTCCAAGAGTAGATCTACAGTGGGAAAGAGAAAACGGATCATTTAATAATAACTGAAAGGAATTTTTGTGAGATGCGTACAGAGGCAGTAAATAATGAAAATAATATCGGTTTCTTAAAAGCATGGCTTTGAGGCAACCATTAAAGGTAAATTAAATTAAAATTTTTCACAAGACTACCTCAGCAATTGTTTCCATTTTCTTCGGAGCAAGCATTCATTAAATTTCAAACTATAACAAACGCAGTTATTCGTGTAGGAAGCAATAAATTGAATCTTTTGATGAACGTCCTCATGGAATCCAGAAATTATTTCCAAGCTCATTACGTTTTCTTTACTTTCTTTTTGTACTTTCGAATACGCCGCTTTGTAGTAGTAAAAACAGGAAAAAATCGATCTTATGCAAATTTCATTAATTTTGATCGGCACTAT
This sequence comes from Helochares maculicollis, assembly GCA_033557835.1. Classification (NCBI taxonomy): domain Eukaryota; kingdom Metazoa; phylum Arthropoda; class Insecta; order Coleoptera; family Hydrophilidae; genus Helochares; species Helochares maculicollis. The sequence goes on along the minus strand of JAWQRO010000497.1, from coordinate 3,827 downwards.
GATACTAAAGTTAATATTTTCAAACTGCTTCGTTAAAAGTTTCAATAGGACAAAGAGTCTTGTACTATTTGTATTCTTTATCATAACCATCTATTGATATATCCATATAAATTCCGCTCCATCTAGATACACGCTTATCATTGCGTAAATATAGCGCGTAAAACTCAATAAATTATATTTTAAGAATGCCAAGAATCTTTTAAAATGTTACCTAGTAAAAGGAAAAGGAGCGGCTTAAATTATTATTAACTAGCGATCATTTAACAAACAAATCAATTTTTAAACAAATACTTTCATCACTTTCCGCTTGTTCAAACGACGTAAAATAGCGGAAACCAGGATAAAATATTATCTCTGAATAATCAAGTCGATTTTAATCACAGGCAGTCAACTCCTCGGCTAATTGGTTTTAGGCTTCTGCGACATTCTTGTTCATTTGCTTAGCGCTGTCTTTTGCACTCTTGTCATCATCGCTTCAATGCAATTCTGCATTCTACGGGTACCCACTTTTATTCAGCCTCTTTGCTTCTGCTGCTGCTGCTACTACTACTACTCAATGCAATTACAATTTTCAGTCTACTTTACATTCCAGAACATTTAAATGTTTGTCATTTCTGGTGAACGATGTAGAATTTTTAAATCGAACCGAAAGTCCTAATATAGGAAAATTGAGCGGCAAAGACCACACTTGCTGAATCTCTTCAGCGTTTCAAGATTTCGTAAAGTTATTTTTATCATTTCCCCATTTTAGGCGCCGCGCAAGCATCTCGAGCTGCTTTTTACAACTTCATTTTCAGAAATCGTCAGATTATACGATTATTGGACGATTCATTTAAACGCCAAAGTAATCTGCTGCTCCCGGGAATCGATTATTGAGTATTTTGATAGCAATGAGACCATTATTGCCTGTAGTGATTATAGCACTTCTTGTTTGAGTACCTGCTTACTTGTAACAAGTACTGAATTACATTGCTGAAATTGCTTTATCAGATGCAGCAGCTGCGTGAATATTTCTATACAAAACATTAGAATACTAGGCTTTCTGGTTATTGCTCTTTGAAAAGTATAAATTACTGTTTTCCTATGCATTAGTAGCTTTAAGTTGATTATTGTTTAAAAGATTGTGAGTTTACACTTAAGTTTGCAGGTATACATTTTTGTATACTATGTGGAATCATTAAAAAATGAAACCATGAGATTTGACCGTTATTCACATTTTGAGGTCCTTTGAATCAATTTTGACCATATTTAGTATAAAGTCTGTATGTGTATTTGTGTTTGAGCTGCATTGATATTATAGAAAAATTGTAGCAGATGTTGTGACCTATAGCGAAGTGCTTGTGAATCTAAACTGTGTTCTAATATTTTAATGTAAATTTGTCTTTACAATAAAGCAATCAACTTGAAATATTGTACAAACCTACCGCAAGTGCTATGTTTTAAATTTTGCAAAGTCTTATTGCATAGGGTGTAGAATTTTGCATACACGTTAAAATTGTAAAATTTGCTGTCACAACTATTAGTTTTTAAAACCTTATTGTTCATCTGCCCAAACTCTTGAATCATATACTTAAAATAATTACTAGTTAAAATAATTTGTTCTACTAAAAAATTGATAAGTATTGGTTATGAATTAAACGTATATCTTGAAATATTAGTAAAGCATCAACTTCAGCATTTTACCAGAAAAGAAGTATTAATTCGCACTATATCAATGATAATCACCATTTTTAGTATTTTATTACAGGTTATTAAAGATTCTTTAAAGCTTTAAATAAAACTATAAGCAATATATTAGAAGTGTGTAGAATTATGCGAATTGTAATGTACCAGTAATTAAAAAAATATGGCATAAATTAGTAATATGGGCAAATTATAAACATTAATTTAAGTCTAAAAAACTCGCAATTCGCGTTTTATTTAGAATTGACTTCCTCGCCTTAATTTTGTTTACTGTTTGCTGCATTATAAAGTTAAAACTAAGCCATAAACTTGAAACCTTTAATTTTCATTTGTAATATTGGATTTTGATACCGACACGAACTGCAAGTAGTGATGTCTCAATTAATATTACATTAAGCACTTCATATTCAGACCGAATTCGGCCTCATAACGAGCAGATTTTCAGTTGTAGAAATACGCTAACGAACACATTCGTCCGATTACGAAAACACAAAAATTCTAGAAATAGAAGACAACGCACGGAAAGGTCTTCTACTGGAAATCCTACACATCAAAACAGAAGAAAATGCTTGCAATAGTAAGAGAGCTATTGCCGACCTACCTCCAGAATACAAAGCCATAATTACTAAAACAAAAACACAGAAGACACTAAAGCAACCAAACCAACCAATTGGTTACCATTGAAAAATTGCCGATATAAATTTTCGAGTTGATCAACGATCCGACAATGTTTGTACAATTTTATATAATAGATTATAGAAGATTTGAAAAATTTGTGATTGCGGAAGTTCTAGATTTAATAGAAAACCGAAAGTGCTTCGACACTTTCTAGACTTGATATAATTCAGTGATTTTGGCTTCTCTAGATTTTAAGTTCTTTTATAATTTGTATGAATTAAATGGTTGATTGAAAACTGCTTGGGCATTTATATGTCTAACAAACGTATAAACATAAAAAAATATTAAAGCGCTAAAAAATGTTGATTTGATTTATTGTATTATAATATTGTAAGTAGGGTAAATGAAGTGGTAAGCAGATTTTACTAAGTAATTTGGTTAAAGTAATTGATAAATTTTTATATTTTTCAAGGCCCAAAAGAGACATTTTAATTATTTTGATCTTAAGGTTTTAATTAATTTTTCAACATAATGCTCTAAAGAAGCTAAGTTTTCAGATTATGAATATTTGTGAGAATCTCAAGTATTTAACCTTTAAGCATAAAAGAAGACATTTACTTCTTGCTTCAAATGTTAAAAAATTAGTTTGATATCTGCACCGGATATAGATTAGAGAGACACTTTTATTATGTATTTATATAAATTCATCAGTAATGTTGTGTTATACGCGAGAATGTTGAGTGGATACATTTCAGAATATTTTCTACTGCTCATAAAGGTATTAAATATTTTCCTACTAAACGATGTCTACAGTTAAATATTTATAAGAGGGCGAATGCTACTTTGGTGGCTCTAAATAAAAGTGTGTCGTAAAAGCAAAAGAGATTTAAGGCTATTTTTGTATCAGTAAAGCGCATTAGATATGGTGAAGAGTTTTTATAAGGTAAAATCAGCAGCCTTGGACCGGTTGTAGGACCTCACACAATACCTTCATTAGATATACACTGTTGAATTTAGCAATGCTCCAATGGGTCCTGCATTGGCTATGAATACGATGAATTGCTGCGTTTTTGCCTATTATAACATCGCAGAAAAAATATTTGCTTTGCTGCGGTAAACATCGCGCTGAACTACAAAAAATTGCGCTTAAATATACAATAGAATGCAAGCTAACTACTTGGGAGTAGTAATAAATCAAATTAATTTATAGTAATTAGAATATGCAACGATGGAAAACAATAATACATGTATAATGCAATAATTTGTTTTTCAAGCGGATTTTTGAAAATATTAAGTAAACAGTTTTTGTAAACAAAGAAATTGATGTGACAGCGTAAATTAAAGATATGCAATTTAATAGTTTATGATAAAAAGGTAACTATTATGTAACTGATTTTCTTTGCTCACCTATTTAACAAATTATCAAAATATACTTTAAGTGTTAATCATAATCATATATATATATATATATATATATATATATATATATATATATATATATATATATAAATAAATATAATTTTATA